>RJWT010009395.1:0-25212 GCA_004365215.1 Cuniculus paca
TCAATCAAGATTCCGATTGTTGCTTTCTATTTCTCAGTTTTCCAGACCTTTGTCTCTAAAAGAGAGTGGCAGGAACCATTTGAATTTCCCTTTTCTAAGAGTTACTTTTAGCATATCTGTTCCTTATGGCCCACATTCTGCTTAAAATAATGAAGACTCAGAAGGATGGAATTGTTCCTAATTTGCTCAAAAACCAGATGGCCACTAAAGTCAGGGTGCAAACATTTTCCCCAGGAACTGGGGTGGTGAACATCATGAGGGATAGCACTATGCCATGATGGAAAGGGCTCTTGTTTTCAGTACAGGAGAGTTGGATTTGAATGCAGCACAGTACGGTATTAACTGTGTACCTTGGGTGAGGCATTTAACCTTTCTGAGCCTTGCTTCTCTCATTCTGTAAATGACAGTACTGCACCCTTTGTCCTGGCTGGTCGTGAGGCTGAGTCTGGGTAATGTGTGGTTGAGTTTGGAACTGGAGAGTGCTGGGTAATTGATTTTATTTTTGTTCTTGTGGACAGACTGGAAGAAATCTCAGGAAGCTGGAAGAGTATGTTTTAAGCCTTCCTATTTTGCAACAAACATCAAATTTTCTTCCATGATGCTGCAATAGACCTTCTCAGGAATGGCCAATTCCTGATAATCCTCTAGGGCAAGGCAGGGGGCATTGCCGGCTATCAAACAGTAGGGTACCCCCCAGCAGGTTTCTAGTCACCGCACTAATGACCTTGACGCAGCAAAGCTGCCTGCTCTGCCCCACTGGGCTGCACACCAAGGCTGGGCCACTGCTGGGTAGGTCTGCACCGAGCTGGGAGACAAGGAACAGACAGTTACTTACATGCTAACATTCTCCTGCTCTGCCCTGCTCTTTCCTCTTTTACTTCTTACCCTTTATTGCTTACTATAATTATGCACATGTGCATAAATGCTTTTCACTGGTTCTTTTCTACATTGTAAATTCTTTGAAGGCTTGAGATGATGTCCATTCTTAATGCTTTTTGGTTCTCAATACTCCACAAAGTATTGTTGCAGAGTAGTCACTTAAGAATTTTCCAATACATTTACCAATAGTAAATGAATTAACAATCAAATATAGTACCACAGTATGACACTTGGAATATTTGGCTTTCAGCATTCTATGTGAAATGAAAATCATAGAAGGAGTTAAATTGATAAGGACTCAGAGTATAGCAAGGACCTTGTATTTTATTTCATGTGTTAATTATTTGAGTTGCTAATCATGACAGACATAGTGTATGAAAATGTATTGTGTTTCACCTATTGTCTGTCTTGTTTTTAATTTCTAAGGCATAACACTAGTAAAGTGTTCTAGTTTGTATTGGCTCTTCATGGACCCTTTGTGACTATTGCACATTTCAAAGGATCCCGAAATTTCATGGACATCTTTGCAGAACCATGTGACTGATACCTCTTTATTGAGGAAAAAGCCCATTCTAAAACAGCTTAGCCAGGTATGGTAGTGGAAGCCTATAATTTCAGCATTCTAGGAGGCCAAAGCAGGAGGATCACAATTTTAATCCCAGCTTGGGAAATTCATAAGACCTTGTCTCTAAATGAAAAGGGACAGGGAAGTAGCTCAGTGAAAAGGCCTTGTGTTAAACCTCAAACCTGGGAGGAAAAAACAACTGGGAACCGCTTATGGGATGTATACAAGCTTTCCCAACTTCCCCTTTTCCATGTACAGAAAATTCCTGTACTTAAAGACAGGTATGAATTTTGGAGAGTTGTTTTATGAAAAACATTTTTAAAGAATATGTACAATTTACCTCATAAGGCAAAATCCAGGAAAAAATTTTTTCTTTACAGTTTTTGCAAACAAAATAATGCTTTCTCTAATTTACCATGGCATTGATAGGGAGGGAAAAATGGTTTAGTGGGCTGGAAATACTCTCACTCTGAAAATCCTTATTAAAAAACTCATCAGAGAAATTCAGAATTATGGCAGTTGCATGAATTTGATTAATCATACTATCATGGCATGGTGCTTTGTAGGCTTCAGGCAAACCAAACAACTAATGGTTTACAGCTGTCATGGGTATGCCAGTGGGTAGTAAGAAAAGCACTAGGATGTCTATTAAAACAACTGGAATGCAAAATAAGAAAACCAAGTTGCATATTCTGTCATAGATAACAGTGATTTAATAGAAAAAGCTGGCACTTTTATGCCACTCAGCCCAGGCATGTATGGAGAGAAGATATTATATAAGTAATGCCTTGGTACAGTTTGGGCTTCTGCCAAAATACTAGTGGATATGAAGAGAAGGGTGTATTAAACAGGTTTTTCTCCACAAATATCTAGGTAATATCTCTGCCCACTTTCAGGTAGTCCTGCTTGTTTTTAAAATGCTACCTGGATTTTCAAGGGTCCAAAAATTGTTTTCCCTATATGGCTGAAAGCTGAAACTATTCAGAGTCCAAAATTTCCTGGCTTCAAGAAGTTCATGGTATAATGAAATAGGCATGTAAGCAAATATTACACAGTAAACAAAGGGAGTTGGACTAGATCAAGTGCTTCATAGCAGGAAGAGTTTTTATCTTCATTTTTGTATTTCTCTATGTCCTGGCCCAATGCCTAGCACATGAATTCACTTCTCAATAAATACCATAAACGGTAAGAAGTGAAATGCTCCTACAGAGCCTCATAATATAGGAGCTCACAGGAAGAGCACGTAATGTAGGCTAAATGGCAGGCATAAATAGAAGGTCAGAGACAAGTTTATAAAGGAAACGACTTTTGAACAGATTTCTTTCTTTTTTTTTTTTTTTGTGAACTCACAAACTCACGCTTGCCAGGCAGGCATTTATGCCACTGATCTATATCCCTGGCTCCTTGAACAGAGATATTAATGACAAGTAAGAGACAAACAAAGAAAGAGGTCAAGCACAGTCTAGGCAGAGGGAGAAGTTTGTCCAATAGAGGGGAGCGACTGAGCAGAAGAATTTCCTAGAATTGCAAGTGTAGTACTTTGCTGTATGTGTACCAGAAAATGGTCAGACATGGGATGGGCAAATGGACAGGGACTAGGTCTTTTATAATGCATGCTAATGAGTTTGAATTTTAACATTTCAGTCTACTGAAAAACCACTGAAGCTTTTTAAACAAGAGACTGAATTCAGAGTGCTAAAAGACCACTAATTATGGTTTTGTGGAGGATAATTAGAGGGGCAATAAAGTTGTAGGCAGGGTGTGATGAGAAGCTTTGAAATGATGTCAACCAAAATTGGTGGTGCAGTGAAGACAGAAAGCTGGGGACTAACAGGAGAAATTAGCAGTTAGAACAGGGAAAGCCTGAAGTTTACGCATGGGGCATGAGAAAGCAAAATGTATAGAGGAAAATGCTCAGGGTTCTGGCTTGAACATCTAAGAAAGGATTATGTTATTCAATGAAGTGGAGACCAGGGGGAAATATGGGGCAGTGTAGTTATAAATGGGTTCCCTAATTTAGGCAATGAACTGAGGACATGGGGAAATTTATACTAAGTTACCCATAGGGTAGTAAATATTTAAGTCTGTAGATTTTAATTTATCAGATACCTCCTCACTAAAGATGTCACTTTGAGAATCACTGTATTGGACCTGAAAATTGTAGTACAGAGAATAGATGAAATCATGCAGTAAGAAGAAGAATGCCTGAGACAGAGTCTTGAATGATCACCAGAAGGGAAAAGGGAAAACTTCACACAATAGATGTGGATTGATTTTACATTTATTTTTCTGTAACATATAGTATTTCCAGCTCATAGATTAAACACACCAGAATGATGTACTTTTTCCAATCCCAGTGTCAGTGTCTTCAAATGTAGCTTTTAGATGGTAACTACCACAGGAGGTCCCCACAGAGAAGTATCTCCTATTTGGGAATCCAGCCAAGTGGTAATTCACCTCCATCTTTCCTGATAAGGTTCCTGCTGCTTATTTTGGGATAATTATTTTTATGGTGTTCGGGGTCTAATGAATGGACAATTTTCAGGAGGAATTTATAAAAATGATTCAGTGCATAGAGGAGTTTAGTCTTCATAGATAATTGAAAGACTGTATTCCTTGAAAAAGAATGTATTGAGATATATCTCAACTATGTCTAGGGTGCTGATCACCACATAATCAATAAGGGTTTTGTCACCATAAACAATGTAGATTTTACTGCAGTTCTTCAGTGTGTTTTCTGTTTTTAATAGTGCTGTTTCTTAAATTAACTTGAGTGTTTTGACAAAATAAAATTTGCTTTATCAGTGAGCTTTGGCACTTGATTCGGTATCTTTCTTCTTACTCTAAGTAGTGTTGGCAATCATCTTGAAAGTGCAAGTCACCAAAATGAAATCTAGAATATCTGCCTATTATGTTATATAGAGGTGAGAAACCCAAAATGGCCTAACCAAGGGCAGGTCCAATGTTGATAAAAAGAAACTATGATCCCTTCCTAATTCTATTAATAAGTGAAATACTAATTTAAAGTTGTTTCTGGATATAAACGTAAGTGTGTATGCACTGTAAGAAGAGCAAAGCTAAATGTGTGTCAGGGTTGAATAATAAGACCTTGTAAAAGTAAAAATAAAGTTTAAAAAATCAATAGCATTATTTTCGAATGAAAGCACAGTTTAAAATTACTTTGCATTCATTATTTCATGGCTTCACGACCGACTCTTTCATATAAATTATCCCTATTTCACAAAAGAAAAAAATGAGGCTTGACTAGGGTAAGATTTAGAAAGTAGATTAGAAATCAGACCCTGGTCCTCTGTATTCATCTGCCAGAAATCATTCTTTATTCCACTGAAATGGAAAACTGGTAATTTGTATTTCTGGCATTTTAGAAACAGTGTGGAAAATCTGCCCTTACAAAACACATTGGCAGCCTCTGAGTTACCATTTTTAGAGAACAAATCTTGACACGGGCACACATACATATATTTGTATTTGGTGTCCATTGTTTTAAAATTTCCCAAGTATCTTTAAAAATTTCACAGGAGAAGTTAAACTATTCTACCAAAAAGAATATTTAATGAGGAGGATAACAAGAATCCTGATTATTTTTTCCCCTTTCAAACATGCAGCAAACCAAACTTGCAGTCCCTTTTCTTGTTCTTTTGGTTTTATGAATTTATCTACTGTGAATACTTTAGAAAAGGAAATTCTGTAAGTTCACAAAGGTCTAATTCTCAATGGCTCATGTTTTAATGAAAAATTTTGATATGGTAAAATGTCTGTGTAGTTAGATGTGAAGGTTGTCTTATATGTGTAATATGTGTATGCTATTTACATGCTTTGGTGTAGACATAAGTGTGTGCGTGTGTGTGTGTACATCCCTTGATACATCTCTCTTTTAGAACAAGTTTTGCAACAAGCCTTTGTAGGAGGTTAATAATTTTTTTTTTTGAGGCACTAGGGATCAAACTCACAACCTCACGCTTGCCAAGCAGGCATTTAGGTCCCTAAGCTATATCCTCAGTCCTTAGGAGGTTAATATTTACTATTTTTATTTTAAACACTTTGAATTGTACTATGCTAACTGCTTCTATAAAATTCAACCCAAATTTCTGTTCATTTGTTTCTTGGCTGACCAGGCATTTTATTCATGCCCTTACATACTATTCTACAATCCAGGAAAATATTTCAAATTTAACTCAAATTAAACACATAATGTGATTGTAGGGTTGCAACATCTCAGCTAAATTAGCAACTTAAGCATAAATAGATATATTGCTAATAGTTTAATGGCAGAAATATCTATATATCATATATCTTTTAACATTTTGTATTGACATGTCAATATTTTATCATGATGCTTTATGAATGCCAGTTTCTCAGAAATATAGTTTAATTTTGGTTCAGGATGAAGTCATAAGCATTATTATAAGAGATAGACTTCATATTTTTAAACTCCTGGAAATTTTGAAGGCAATAGCATTGCCAGGTTTTAGCTTCATATATACTTATAAACATAGAAGCTTAAAATGCATTATTTTCTCTCATTTAGCCTAAAATGTGATTTTAGAGAAAAAATGATTTCAGGGAAACACATATAATTCAGATCTGTGTTCAGACAAAAACACAAGCCAAAAAAATGTTAAAGTTTTTATCTAGTTTGCTGTGATTGACATCTTTTGTACAAAAATTTTCTATTATGGAGGATATATATTGTCAAGAAATACTATGCTCATTTACCCCTATTCTCCAGAACATAGTCATTGTCTAACTTCTGGATCTTTATCAGTTAAACAAACAAACAAAAAATATTTGGTGTAGTTTCAATTGTCATGATTGATATTATAAATGAAGTTGAGAGTTGTGAAGCTATAATTTTTCCATAGTTTTGCCTCTTTTTGTTCTAGTTTTATAATATATATGCATGTAAATACTTGCTTGAGCATCATCTTAATAAAAATGTATTTATTCTAGTGAAATATAAATTGTGGATAAAGTCTCATCTATTTCTGAATGGCTAGCTCCTATCCAAACACCAATTATGTTTCTGTTCTTTCCCACTAATTTACAATAATTCTATTGTCATAGATTAACATTCTACATAATTAATTTTCATGATAGTCTGTCTATGCACTGAGATGTCATTGTTTTGTCCATTAAATTTTTTCCATATGAGTTATAATTGCCTTATCAATTTTCTCTCACATAAAAATATTCATTAGTATTTTAGAATAAATTTTATTGAAGTATATTTACATGAAGTAAAATGTACCCATTTTAAGTGAATAGTTCAGTGAATTTCAATAAGTATATTAACTGTACTTCACCACATAGTTCATTGAAGTTTTCTTGCAGCAATTTTTCATCTCTGCCTCAAATAGTCACTGATCTACTTTCTGCCGCTGTAGTTTAGAATTCGCATAAATGGAATTATATGTACACTTAGATCTAACTTCTTTTACTTGGCATGATATTTTCATATTCATGTAGGGGTATAAAGTAGCTTGTTTCTTTTTATTGCCAAGCAACATTTCATTCTATGAAAATACAACTTTTCTTTATTTACCAGGGCAAATTCTTGGACTAACAAGACAGGTCTTCAGTGTGACGCTCTAGTTTATTTGGCTAGGAAGTAAGCAGCTGTCCTGCTTGCTGGCACTATGGTATCAAAGGCTGAAACTTCCTCTGGAGTCCTCTTTTTATCTCCTCTATTTCTTGAAGACTGCTAAACTAGAATCCAAGATTTGGGATTAGTTAAGCAGTAAGCCCCTGTTATTGTACAGGATTTCTGTGGCCATCCTTGGGGGTCCTTAGTTCTGTGACTGGACCTTTTAATGAGGATGAATTAGGAATTTCATTTTCTCACCTGGAAGGCTAGAAGGAGCTGGAGTATGTATTTCTCTTCCTCAAGTTGGTTAGGCTTGATAGTTAAAATAGTTAAAATAGTTTCTGCTTCACACGGGTCTTGGTAAAGAAACAGAAAGTTTGGGGCATATTTTAAACTGGTCGCGTATCCCTCACAAGAGTTCCTGAGGATAAAACTCACAGAAGCGTGGGAATTTAAGACTGTCCCTGCGCAGTTTTTAATTTTCACGCTAGACTACTCCGAGCCATCAGCAAATCGTCAAGAACAGTCAGAGTGACACTGTTATTGCTGGCTCCTGCTGAGGGCTTCTGTTCTCTGCATGTTGCAGTTTTGGGTACCTGCCTTTGTCTCTCCAGTTTTCAGGGCTGCACTTTTCTCTGTGACCTCAATCGCCTAATAGATCTAAGAAAAGTTGCTAATCTTCAACTTGTTCAGTGTTTTCTTATGGTAAAGATGAAAGTGATAATTTTTAACATCTTTGCATCCCTGCTGGGGAACAGTCATTTTCTAGTTAGCCATTTTTTAAATTAACTTACTTCCTCATTGAATTATAAAAGGTCTCTATAGATTCTGGATGAAAATCTTGTAACAGGAATTTCAACTAATTTTTCTTTTCTATTGATTCCTCGTGGTATACAGAAAGTTTTGACTTTTCTGTATTGTCTTTGTGTCCTAAAATTTTTCTAAGTTAAATAAATAGTTCTAGTTTCATTTTTGTAGGTCTTTTAGAAATTTCTCTCAATGTGATCTTGTTGTCTGGGAATAGACAGTCTTGTGTTTTGCTGCTTGTAGGTCTTTTATGTCTTTTTCTTGGCTTATCATGTTACTTAGATACTGATGTACATTATTGAATAGAAATAACAAGAGCAAATATATTGTCCCATTCATAGCCCTAAGTGAGAGTGTTTATTCTTTTATCATTTAGTATGAAATTGTAGGTTTTCCACTCATGTCCCTTATCAGACTGACAGAATTTCCTTCTATGCCTACTTTCCTGGACATATGAATTTTAATTTTGACGAACAATATTTCCACATCCACTAAATACTTTTATTTTTACTCTTAATATGATAAATTATATTCATTTCTTAAATGTTAAACTAATCTGTGCATCTTGAAATTCACATACAGATCATAAATTATCTTTTTATACAATGTTAATATTTCATTAAGGATTTTTGCAGTGTGTTTATGAGCAATATTTGTTCACAGCTTTTTAATTTTAATAGACAGGTGCTCCTTGATTTAAAATTGGATTACACCCTGATAAACCCATCAAAAGTAAAGATGTCATTAATTGCATATTTGTAAGTTTTTTATGCCTCCAAATTTTGAGTTTATATGAGATTAACATTATTTTAAAATATTAAATAAAATTTACTAGAGCAATCACAAAAGCTTAAAATTTTCTTGTTTGATTTTTAAAGTTATAAATTCAATTTTCAAAATAGCTCTGAGGCTATTAATATTTTGTATTATGATGTCAATTTTGATACATGGTATCAGTTGATTTTTAAAAATTTCATCTAAATTAATAATTGATTAGACAAAATTCCCCTTATTATGTTTCTTTTTTTTTTTTTTTTGGTACCAGGAATTGAACTCAGGACCTCACACTTGCCAGGCAAGTGCTATGCCACTAATCCCAGTCATTATTATCCTTTTAATGTCTGTAGGATCTATAGTGATTCATTTTCTCATTCCTGTTATTGCTCGATTGGTCATGTTTTTATGGATGCCCTTTCTCTCCTTTCCCCCTCCCGCATTTTTTTTTGTTCAGTTAGAGGGCTACTGTTTTATTAATCTTTTCAAAGATGTTTTATTCTCTTTGATTTATTTTTTGTATTTTTATTTCTTTTTAATCTATTAATTTGTGCTCCGGTTTAGATCTAAAATGTGTCCCCAGAATCTCAGGGCAGGTCACTGGAGGTGTGACTCTGAAGGGTTTATTCTTGTCCTCTTGTCCTTAATCTCTCACCTATGTCTTTTGTCTCTGTCTCTGTCTCTCCCTCCCTGCTCTTTCTGACTGCCCTGGACTATAGAGCTGTCCTCCAGTATGCCTTTCTGCCATGCGATTTCTATTTCTGCAGCCAATAAACCATGGACCAAATCCTCTGAAAAACATGAGCCAAAATAAACCTCTCCTCCTTCATGCTGCAGGTGTTGAGTATTTATTTTGTCCCAGTGATGGAAAAGCTATTTAATAGAATTCTATTTTCCTTACTTTGGTTTTGATTTTTCTCTTCCTTTTCAAGACATTTAAGATAAAATTTCAGATTATTGATTTAACCCTTCCATTTTTCAATATAAGCATTTCTAGTATCAGCTTTCCTAATATAAGACGATGTATTTCTTTTTTTATTTTTAAGAGAATAAAACAAAACAAAACAGAAGAAAGCTAATCAGAACAGAACAATGCAAGCAGCACAGAACTTCAAAACAAGACAACAGGAAATCAACAGTGGCTACAATAATGTCTCTTGTTTTCTTCAAAATAGTTGTTCATACCTTCACACACAATAAAATCAAACAAAGCAAAATAGAATAAAGCCAATGAAAACATTACAAGACTTCAAAACAAGGCAATAGGAAGTCAGCTTGACTACCATAATGTCTCTTGCTTTCTTCAAAATAGCTGTCCATACCTTCACACATATTGAAATCACATAATAGAAAACAGAATAAAACCAATCAAAACAAAAGAATGAAAGCATTATGAGACTTCAAAACAAGATAGCAGGAAATTAACAATAGCTCCCATAATGTCTCATTGTCTTCAAAATAACTGTTCATACCATTATAATAGTAAAATCAACCAAAATAAAACAGAATAAAACTGATTAAACAAAAGAATGAAAATATTATAGGACTTTAAAACAATATAATAGGAAACCAACAATGGTTACCATAATACATCCCAATATATTCAAAATAGCTGCTCATATCATCAGACTCAGTAAAATCTAACAAAATAAGACACAACAAAATCAAACCTAACAAAATTATGAAAAATGATACAATAGTTCAAGGCAAGACACCTTCCTCTCCTGGGCATTTCTTCCTCTATCACTTTCATAATATCTAAAGTGCTGTTTGGATCCCACTAACCCCTTCTGTTTTTTATGCTAGAGATCACACCATTTTGCCCGTGAATATGATCTCCAGCTGCATCCATTTACCTACAAGATCCTTGAGATTTCCTACTTTATAGCTGGCTACCTTTCCATTGTATGAATATGTCATATCTTTGTTATCCATTCTACAATTGATGGGCAAGTTACCCTTGCTTTTTTCTGGTCTCCTGTCATGTGGAGCAATTGTTTTCTCTCCTTTGATTTTCAGTCTCTGAATTTCCTTTCGAGTTAAATGTGTTTCTTGTATACAGTATATTGATGGGTCTTGTTTCTTGATCCACTCTGTCTGTGTTTCTTTTTATTGCTGAATTGAGGTCAGCTACATTAATGGTTACAACTGGCATACATTGTTTGTCTCTGTCACGCTATTCTCATATTGTTGGCCCTCTGCTTTTCCCCTTCATTCAATTGCCTGTCCTGTTTGGCGATCCTCCTTTGCTGCTGTTCCTGGAACCATGGTCATCTTTATCTCTCTCTAGAGTATCCTTCAGCACTCTCTGTAGGGTTGGTTTGGTGGTCATACATTCCTTCACTTGTTCTTTATCATGGAAGTATCTTATTTTTCCATCCATTTTGAAAGGTAGTTTTGAAGGATACATCAATCTGGGTTGGAAGTTGTTTTCTTTCAGGATCTGAAACACTTCAAACTCTTCTTGACTTGATGGTTTATGTTGACAAGTCTATGATTCTGATTGGTTTTCCTTTATAAGCGATCAGTTTCTTCTCACTAAGAACTTTTAATATTCCGTTCTTGTGCTAAATTTCTGGAAACTTGATTATTATATGTCTGGGTGTAGATTTATTTTGGTTATCCCTAGTTGGAGATCTATATGCCTCACTAATCTGCATGCCAGATCCTTTTCCTATGTTGGAGAAGTTTTCTGGTATTACTTCTGTAGATAGCCTTTTTATTTCATTTGTGTTGACCCCTGCTTCTTTGCTGATATCTATCATTCTTAAATGATCTTTCCTTGTATCGTTTTGCAGCTGTTGAATTGTTATTTCCTGGTTCTTTGTTATTTTTAAGAGATCTTTCCTTTCATGATCACTAGCTGTGATCCTGTTTTCAAGGTCTAATAGTCTATCTTTAGTCTCTTTCCAGCAGTTTTTCCTGCTTTTGATCAACTTTATAATTTCCTGGATATCTCTTTGAATCTGTTTCATGCATTGTAATTCCTTTCTATATTGTTTATTCAAGGTTTCCATCATTTTCTTATGCTCCTCTTTTTTTATCTATGTCTTCTTTAGATATGCTGAGCAATTCTTTCATTATGCTTGTGATTACTTCTTTTACCTGAGACATTATTTTTGATCTGATTACTTTTACAGTCTCATAAAGTTGTTTCTTTACTTCAGTTGCTATCCTTTTGGAGATTTCAGGTGTGTGACTTCCATATTCTTCCATGACTGTATCTCCCAGACTTGTTCTGTGTGGGCTGGAGGACTGAGACTGCTTTTTGCTCTTTCTTCTTGACATTCTCCTGGGTTCCTCCCAATAAGCTGGTTGTGAGGTTTCAGGCACCTCCCATGTTGGCTGCAACTCTGTGGTGTAGGAGAATGGGACCGGCACCTGGTTTTCTCTCATCTTAGGCTCCCAGGGAGGCAGACCTGTGAAGCTACATTGGGGCTTACTTTATGACCAGGAGTGCATGGTTGTGAGGCTACTTCTGTCAGCCTGCATGTCTATACTGGGATCCCCTTGATGTTGGCAGGCACACAGAGGTGTGTTTGTCTGATTCTCCTCGTAGGCAATGGCTGCCCAAAGGAAGCAAAGGTCTCCAATAGTGGCCTGTGGGTGCATGGGGCTTATGTGGCTGCGTGTCCCTGCTTGTGCTGGCTGCCCACACAAAACAAGCCTTCAGATGGTGGTGGCCGGCAAGCAAAGGTGCAAGATGATATATTTCAAAATCATTCTTTCAAAAATATTTTTTATATTGTCATTACTTTCTATGACTAATTTAACAATTTGTTTATTTTGCAGATATAAGGATATTTTAAGAAATATTTGCCATTTATTCCCAGTTTAAATCTTGCAATCAGATGATGTATGCTTATATCATTTCATCTCTTTCAAATTAATAACTTTCATTTTATAGGCCTGCAAATACTTTATATTGATAAACTTTTTTCATTTTCACTGGAAAATATTGTGTATTGTGTAAGTACTAGGTGAAGTAACTTATAAATGCCAATTAGTTTTTATTGGTATGGTGATTCGTGTCTACAATAGCCCTGTATTTTTCAGTCTACTTTTATTATTGAGTGAAGACTATTGAAATTTCCAGTTATAATTGTGGAAGTATTTTTTCCCCTTCATTTATTTCTGTTTTGACTTTATCTGTTTGAGGCATTAACTACTTGGACATTTTTACATATAAGTTTAGGAAATTTGTCTAGTGAATTTTCTCTTTAGCATCATTAGATGTCATCCAATTTTCTTGTAATATTCTATGCTGTAGAGTCCTCCTTAATATTAATATATTATATGTTAACATTATATATCTTCTTTCTAATCTTCACCTTTAAATTGTATATTTATATTTAAAATATATTTATGTCTTGTTTAGGTCCTGTACAGCAATTGCTGCTTTTTGACTATTTATATGAACATGATTGTTTATTTGGCTGTGGTTGTCTCTTATCTTGATATTTGTCTCTTTGCCTTCTTTTGGATTAAAGTAGTATCCCTAATTAGAATTCCACTTAATGTCTCCATTTTGTTTATTAATTTTAGTGGATGCACAAGGGTTACAATATGAATATTTAACTTACGATACACCTTCAATAACATAGTATTTCCCAAATAATACAGGAAATTTAGAAGTATGCTTCTTTTCCTCTTCCTATCTTTTTTAATGTTGTTCTCATGCCTTTTATTTCCAACATAGCTAATTTTCTTTAAGTAATGACCATGTAAAGAAATTTAGAAAGAAAAATAATACCTTTTGTGTTCTGCACATGTTGGCCTTTCCAGTATACATTATTACTTCATATAAAGTCAAGTTACCACTTGAAATCATTTTTCTTTCCTGCTTGTTTTATAATTTTTTCTCTTTATTACTATTACTAGTTCAGTAATTTGAAAATGATACCCTTCATATGCCTTACAAATGTTTCTTTTACTTTGTGTTCACTTATTTTTTGAGATACTTAAGATTTATCAAGTTTGAAAAGTTTCAGTCATTTTTCTTGTAATATTTTTGACTTGAAACTCCCTCTCTTTGGCGACTCCAAGTAGCCTAACATTAAATCAGTTTACATAGCTGGGCAAGTTACTGAATAGTATTGAGTTTTCTATTTTATTATTCACACTCAAGTTCTGCACCAGTTATTTCAAAATGTCTAGAAATGAAAGTCTCCACATTACTAGTTTACTTCTATAGATTTAACTTTTAAATTATTGTTTGAAAAAATATTAGTGCTTGGTTTTCAATTCCTATTTGGACATTAAAATATGAAAACAATAAAAAAGTAACCCAACTTGTAAACAGCATTACTATGTCTATTCATAAATATCTGTTCAAAAATACTTTCGTATTATGCATGCATGGCAATTACCTTTAACAACTTCAAATGGAAAATGAAAGATCATCAAATATTGAGAAAAACCAAGAGAATAAGGTCCACTGTGAAGTAAGAGAATAAATGGCCCTAAAAAATAATTAAAGATAATTATGAGAAATATACTTCCAATGGAAAGCTCTGAGATACTTGAAAGGATATTGCATTCTCAAATTAAGAAAAGACTGACATTTAAAAAATTTAATAGATAGGTGTGTGTGGTGGCACAAACCTTTAATCCTAGCACTCAGGAGGCTGAGGTAGGAGGGTTGCCATGAGTTTGAAACCAGCCTGGTCTACATAGTGAGTTCAAGGTCAGCCTGGACTACATAGTGAGACCCTGTGTTGTAGTAAGGGTTTTTAAGGGAAACAATTTAATACAGGACACATAATTTATATGATTATTTTACAGTAGTCATCCAAAGAGTTAAATGCAAAAGAGTGGAGGAAAACTTTCCATGAACTAGAGACCCAAAGAATCCTGCTGAGAATGTGGATCCCACGGAAATGTCCTACAGGAGTCCAGCTAAAGACCTAGAGCCCAGGGCAATGACTCCCCACTAATCCATTGGAGGCCTAGAGCCCATGACAATGTCTCATGCAAGTCTGCTTCATAGATCCATGCTGGAAAGGTCCAAAGGTCAGTGGTGGAAGCTAAAAAGTCTATGCCAGCTGGATGAAGGATCTGTGCCATCAAGCTGAGGGTTCTGCACTGGAGCCAGGCAACACTCAACGTAAGGACCAGAGCTTCCCAGAAAAGTGCTACAGCCTTCCTCAGTGACACCGAGGTCCTGAGCTCCTCCAATGATGAGAATAGCCAAGTTCATATCAGGATGCCAGTGTGCCAAACTTGTCCAGGAGAATCAACAGCACCATCTCTTTTTCTCCAGTTCTCCTTTTTATGCTGTTGGCAACAATCCTCAGATGGGCCTTCCACACCTTGTACCATGATGATTCAGTTCAGCTGGATATTACAAGTTGATCACCAGTTGTCAATTCACCACAATCTGTCTCCAAAAAAAAGTTCATACAAAAAAATAGAAAATAAAAAATTAGTAAAGTAAAAAAAAAAATAACAGCTGTGATTAAAAATTACAGCGTCAATGCTCTAGTTTCCTTAATGTGCCAATAAATGCCAGCTACCTTGCAAATATGGCAGTGTTTACAACAGGATAGAAATTAAATGGTCAGCTCAATAAATTTTTGATCATCTGTAGTGCTATAAAGATAAACACAAAACTCCCTAGAATGTCTCAAAAAACTCACTTAGATAAAGAAAGAACAACACATTGCCCTATATTATAAATTATCAGATTTTTTTCTCCCTGAATCTATGCATTTAGTTCCTTTTTAATTTGTGTATTCTTTGAGCTGCTTCTAATTGTTCCAATTAGAAAGGAGAAATCTTTCTAGATTTCATTTAAACCATGGAAGTTGTAGAATTCAACCGTGAAAGACAAAGATTAAGGATCTGGAATTTCACCCCTCCTTGGTAAGCTTTGCTACATCATAAATCAGCAGTCAAAATTTTTTTACTTAATTGTCTGTGTTTTGTGGAGTCAGTTTTTAGAAATGACACTGAGTAACAGAATTGGAACTTCTGCCTATGCATGACATAATGATAAAATTATAGTGAGTCCATTAACAAATAACTTTTTAAAGGGCTGACAATAGAAGCAACAGATGAATTTGATTTCCTGGACCGGCTTATTGAGCAAGGAAAGTTTCTTTTGCATAAAATTAAATTATGTAAACAAAACACTGACAAATGGTGCTGGACCAAGACTTACACAAAATCAAATCAGTTGTGCTGCTATAAACACAAGTCAATATTACATAGACTGAACTTTGTTTCATTAGGGTCATTAGTACAGGAATGTCTATCATGTTAAATCTGTCTGAGAGTTACTTTCTATGAATCAAAGTAATGAGTTTAAGGCATCAAACTGTCTCAGACAATTATCGTTAGCATCTCGGATTTGCTATACTTAACATACTTCACAGTCAACATGTTTTTTCTTCAAATCACTGCTCAAGGAATTCTTGTGTCTTAGTCTAACCTTAGTTTTTGTTGGTTTTAAAATACAAAGAGGTTATTTTTCACAGGTTTGTTTAGAAGCCAAGGATTTGAAAATCAAAAACAATGTTTAAAATGGTTGTTTCATTCAAGAGTTTTATCACCCTAATGAAAATAATATTGATATGTACTGAAACTGCTATTCTTTGTGCCTGTGGGATATTCAAGATTCTGACACTATTTGGTCTACCTTTTACCTAACACAGCAATTCTTAAAAAATCTGATGGCATTCATTAACTCATTTGTTTCTAATGCTCTAATTACAGAATTACTGTTATTTTATTTATTTATTTATTTATTTTTTGTCTTTTTGAGACAGGGTCTATGTAGTTCAAGCTGGCCTTGAACTCACTTTTAGCCAAGGCTGGTCTTGAACTTGCAATGATCCTCCTGCCTCATTATTATTTTAAATAGTGTTTCTAATTTGGTTTTATATCCCAGCAATGGAATATCTGACCAAAAGGTAAAGTCTAATATATGTTTGAGAAGGCACAGTTCTTACAATTATCATAGAAACATGTATATATGTATTTGGAATGCCACTGATTAAAAGAAACTTTCTTTTTACTTTGTTTTATGGTGAACAGGGATTGAAATTCAAAGTTTGTGGAAGTAGAAGCTCAAAATCAGGTAGCTTGTGGGTGCGGTATCTTCATGAATACTGGGAGATTCTAATTTGCTCTGTAAGACACTTGGCTGCTTGCCAAGGTTCCCCCAATTTCATCTCTATACCTTAAATTTCTTTATATTTTCCTTGTTATCCATCTTTTCTCATCTACTTTCCATACCAGATTATGTTATATGAACTGAAATAAGTTTTAGCCTTAATTTATTTCATTTGGAAAAAAAAATGTGAAAGCATGCACCCCGTTTTCTAGTCTTTCCATTATCTACCTCACTTCCTGCTCTGTCCAAGTCTTCTACATGCCATAGACACTGTAATTAATTCCCACTGTGTCCTTCCTTCTTCCCATTCTCTATTACCTTGATTCAGGTACATTTGCTTATGTCAAGTCTCTCTCTGGCTGCATACATTGCCATGCCACCATTGGAAAGTGTGGAAGTGGGTCATCAACACAGATACTATTCACTCCCAATTGCATAAGCAAAATTCTTATACTATCTTTGGTGTTTTGTGTCACATGTTAGACTGACTAATTCCAACTCTTAAACTGGGATCAGCTAAGAAGGTCGCTTTAGGAATAATCAGGAAGAAGCCAAGGTAAAAAATCATCAGAAGCTTATACCAAATCCATAAGGCCATAGGTTATAGGATGGGAGAGCCTATAGTGTTTTCAGGTAGTTAGGGAAATGGTTCGAATTTCTACCTTTTGGTTTTTAAAACTTATGTTTATTTTAATAGATACATGAAATCTAAAACTGCATATATTTATGAGGTATCATGAGATCTTTTGATAGCATGTATCCATTGCTTCATATTTAAATCAGGTAAACATTTCCTGTCTCAAACATTTATCACTTCTTTATGGTGAAAATATTCAAATTCATTTCTTACAGGTTTTCTGAAATATGTAGTACCTTTTCACTATCCATAGTCACTGTACTGTGCAATAGTATATGGAAACTTTTTACTCCTGACTATGACGTATGACTGGTTAACTTCTCTCTATTCTTCTTACCCTTCAGACTCTGATAACCACCGTTATGTTCTCAGTTTCTACAAGAATCCTCTTATGAATGAGATCATACAGTACTTGCCTTTCTGTGCCTGGCTTATTTCACTTAACACAATGATCTCTACTTCCCTTCCTGTTGCAAATGACATAATTTCATTATTTTTCAAGGCTGAATGGGATTTTATGCTGTTTTTGTACCACATATTCTTGATCTATTCATGAGGTAATAGGTATGTAGGTTGTTTCCATTCTGTGGTGTGAATAGTGCTGCAGTGTACGTAGAGAAGCAGATGTCTCTTGTGCCCAGTAATTTCATTACCTTTGGATGCATACTCAGTGCGACAGTGCTGGATACTCTGCTAGTTCTATCTTAAAGTTTTGGGAGAAACCTCATATGGGTTCTCATAATGGTTGTACTAGCTTAAATTGTACAAACAGCATGCAAGTCTTCTTCTCTTTTCTCCACATCCACTTGATGTCTTTTGTCTTTTTGATAATAGTCACTCTGAACTGAGTGAGGAATTAGGTCACTAGTTTTGCATTGCACGTCCTTGTTAATCAGTGATGTTCAGGATTTTTCCCTATACCTGTTGGCCATTTGTATATTTTGTTTTGGGAAATATCTATTTAGGTGTATTGCTCATTTTTTACTTGAATTAATTTTCTGGAATTGAGATTTGCTATTATTCTGCTATATATTCTGGATAGCAACCTGATTGTCAGATGCACTTTGCAAATATTTTTCCTGCTTTGTAGGCTGTCTCTTCACTCTGTTTCCTTTGCTTTTCAGAAGGTTTTTGATATAATACCATTCGTTTTTCTCTTGTTTTCTGAGCTTTGGGAAAATCTGTCCCAAAAAAAGTTTCTTAGAATTGCAATGTCATAAATATTTCCCCCATGTTTTCTTCTAGGGGTTTCATAGTTTCAAATCTTACATTTAACTCTTTCATTCATCTGAGTTTGCTTCTTATAACTGATGGGACAAAGGATTCTGGTTTTATTCTTTTGCATGTGGATATTCAATTTTCCTAGCATCATTTATTGAAGACTGTCCTTTCCCTTTGTATACTCACCATATCATAGCACTGTTGTTAAATTCAGTTGGTTATAAATGTATGGTCTTACTTCTAGGATCTCCATTCCATTGGTCAATGAGTATGTTTTATGAAAATATCACACTGTTTTGATTACTACAGCTTTATCATTTACGTTGAAGTCAGCATAATGCCTCCTAGGAGCTTTGCAGGTTTTTTTCTGAGTATCACTTTAACTACTGAGAGTTTTTTAATGGTTTGATATAAATTTTAAGATTGCATTTTCTAATTCTGTGAAGAATCTCATTGGTATTTTGATGGAGATTGCATTCAGTCTCTAGACCCCTTTGGGAAGTACAGACATTTTAACAATATTAAGTCTTCCAATCCATTAACACAGGATATTGTTTCACTGTGTGTGTGTCTGTGGTGTCATATTCAATTTTTTTTGAGACAGAGTCTCATTATGCAGTTCAGACTGACTTTGAAATCACTATGCAGCTGAGGCTGGTCTCGAATTCATGACAATTTTCTTACCTCAGCCTCCTGAGTACTGGGATTACAGGTATGCACCATTATGCCCAGTTCAATTTCTTTCACCAATGTTTTATACTCTTTAGTGTAGAGATCTTTCATCACTATGATTAAATTTATGCTAAGGCATTTTATTTTTGTAGCTATTTATAGATGAAATTGTTTTCTTGACTTCCATTTCAGATAACTGGCTATTGGTGTATAGCAAAGCTATTGATTTTTTATGTTGATTTTTATATCCTGCATCTCTGCTGAATTCATTTATTAGTTCTGAAAGATTTTGGTGGTTATATTTCCACGTTATAAATATGTGACCTGCCAGGACTGTATCATTTCAAATAACTTGTACACTTCTACACAAAATAGCAAACTACGTGCCATAGAAATTAAGAAGAAAAACAATATATGGAAACTTTAATTATGAAGAGCATATTTTAAATATTGATACTGAGACATTTATCCAAATAGTATAAAAACTGTCTACCCACTTACTCTAGAGCAGTGATGGCGAACGTTTCAGAGCTTTCACTGATACAAATGGTCCACTGCAACACAGTCATAGGTTTGGCACCACTGGTCTGGAAGCTGAAGCTGCAGGCAAGTCACTCACAGAGAAGCTGCTAGGATACTATCCTAGGACATTGCCTTTACCATCGCTGTCGTAAGCTTCCTTTCTCAGTGGGCTAGGCTGCTCTCTAAATGGCTCAGAATCATCTTGCATGAATCTCCATCTAATATCTTCTTCCCAACTGGTACTTCAGAGGTTTCGTTTACTCTTGAAAAGAATACCTTACCTCTGCTGACCTTGAAGAGACGATCTGTACTCTTACCTGTTGGAAAGCATAAACAAAATAAATGATTCTTTGGGTGCTGGCTTCTAGACAACTTTTTAGCCATAGAAACATGAGTTGATGATTTATTTGCTTATGTTCTATGAATGTTATATCTGCCACTTTAAAATGGCTATATCTTTTTTTTTTTTTTTTGTACCTGGGATCAAACTCACAACCTCGTGCTTGCCAGGCAGGCACTTGTGCTGCTGAGCTATATCCCTGGTCCTTAAAATGGCTATATCTTCTTGCAAACAGAGTAGTTCTACAAATGTATACACCCCACCATTAACACTTGCTTGCCTGTGTCCTGCATTTTATCTGCTGCCCAAACCATAACCATGAAGTCGGAGGCAGGTACCTTGGAGCCCTATATCATGAAGTTGGTATTTTTGCTCAGTTTGATTCTAGCTTCAATGTTGCCATCCAAGAACTCTTAAGTCACCTTTGTGTGTCTGCTGGGGCAAGGACAGTTTTCTCTCATGACCACTAAAGGCAAATAAATGGCTGGTATCTATGCTCATGTAAAGGTATTCGATACACTGAAGTGTGGCAAAATTACCAAGTTTAATAATGCATTCTTAGCAAATGTCATCAGCCAACATGTAGCTTTGTTAGGCAGTGTCAAGGTTGATGCCTTAGAAGAATCAGATTAGAAACTTATAGAGACTTATTATGGCTTGTATCTAGATGTCTCCCCAAAGCCTCACACACTCATAGGCGGGGCTTTGCAGAGATGGCTGGATCTAGGGTATGTGTTACTGAGACTAACGGTGTCTGGTGCTGGATTAGTCCACTAACCTGTTTATAATAGTTTTGGGTTTGGACAATGGGAAGGCCCACCATGGGTGTGGGCAGAATTAGCCAAAAGCCTTGCAGCCTGGATGGGAGAAAAGGGAAAGGGAGGCTTGCCGTCTCCTGCCTGCCCTGCACTGGACTGTTTCTCCTCTGCAATGCTCCTCTGCCATGTCACCCTGCCTTGGAGCCACCTGACTATGGACTGAAATCTCTACTGTGAGCCAAAATAAACCTGTCCTCCTTTAACTTATGAATGTCGGGTATTTTGTTTCAATGATGAGAAAAGTAATGAAGATAAGACTGAGACATACTTCTTGTACTTCAGTGACTCTCAAACTTCTATAGATTCACATCAAATACCACTTTGACTTTATATTATTTCTTGCACTAACCATTTGTAAAAGAGTTATTTGTAGTCTTAATGTGAAAAAATTATGTTAAAAATAAAGGTTCCATAAAGCTCGTTGATAAGAAAATAAAGAAGAAAAGAAGCCAAATCCTTCTAATTTCCTGTGATTGTATGAAGAATATATATATATATATTTTTTTTGTGGGTGGCAATGGTTTCTTATTATAAATCTTCACTGGCTATGAAATGAAAGAAAACTGAAAAAAATTTAAGCTAATGAGTGGGATTATACTGAGCATCTCATGAGACAAAGATAACAAGTTTTTGTTTTTATTAAACAAAATGACACTGACTCTGCTTCCATTAGGAAACACTATTTCATAGACTTTTCAATGCTAAGTTTTATCTAATAGCTATTAATTTTATTATTATTGCTATCTGAAAATATTTCATTAATTTGTATCAATGGTTGCCAATATACTGGAAAATAAAAGTGAATTAGCTTATGTGTTCTATTTTCACTTAAGTTGGAAAGATTACTGTGTCACAAGGCAATAAAATGTAAAGGCTAAAAATTATATACAAATAAATGTTCATATCAAGTACATGAATCATAATTTAACATTGTGAAAATGATAATAGAGTACACTTTTAAAAATATACAATTGTCATACAAGTGAAAACAGCAAAGTTATTCCTTAGTCCATGTAAATGCCAAATTTATATTCTCATATATGATCATATTCATAATCAGTCTCCCCATAAACAGACACATATGCACAAACATTTGTAAGCAAAAACATAAAGAACTAATACTAATAAGTTTTCTGTCATTTAACTTGTTTAAATAGACATATCCAATACTGCCTTCATCTGTGTATTTTTATATCCAGGAATTTTTTAACAAAAATTATATATATATATTTACTGAATAAAAGATTATTCTTCATAATTATATACATTGTAAAATGACTAAATCTAACTAAGTAGCATATGTATTACTTCCCATAGTCATATTTTTTGTGATGGCAATTCAATGTGGACTCAGCAGTTTTCAAGAATACATTGTAATTTCAATTTTTTTTTTGCGTCACCGGGGATTGAACTCACAACCTCACACTTGCTCGGCAGGTGCTTAGGCAACTGAACTAAATCCCCAGCCCTTGTCTTTTTGAGACAGGGTTTCACTATGCTGTTCAGGCTGGCCTTGAGCTCACTTTGTAGCCCACGCTGGCTCGAACTCACAATGATCCTCCTGTCTCAGCCTCCTGAGCGCTGGGATTACAGGCATGAGCTACCACACCCAGCTTGTAATTTCTGTTGTAAGAATAAGGTAACTATAGTTCCTTAAATTTGTTTTTCTTATCTTCATGAAATTCTTAATTTTGTGACCAACATCTCTGAAGCTACACTCCTTAACCATCCTAGACACTAACAACCACCATTCTAGTGTCTATTTCTAAGAAATCAACTTTTTTAGATTACATGTATGAATGGGAGTATACTGTATGTCATTCTGTGCTTGGTTTATTTCTCCTAACATAATATCTTCCAAGTAAATCTAAGAAGACAGCATTGTTTTCTTTCCCATGGTTGAATAATATACCATTATATGTGTGTGTATGCAACATACACATATATGTATATTTGCATGTGTGTATTACAGTTTATTGACCCATTCATTCATCCATGAGCACTTACGTTGCTTCTGTATCTCAGTATTGTTAACAATGATTACATAGAAATGCAGATATCTCTTCAACATGTTGATTTCAATTCCTTTGGCTATATACCCAAAGCTGGATAATATATGGCTCTAGTTTTCATATTTCCCATAGTGACTGTACCAATTTACATTCCTTTCAACAGTATGAAAGAATTCTTTTCTCCACATCCACCTTAGTATTGGTTATATTTTACCTTTTTTTGATTTTTTGCTTTTTATTAGTACATGTTTATAATACATAATGATCATTTTTCTTGTGGACAGTACACATCAGATCTCAATTCTCTTTTCTTCCCCTTCCCCTTACCCCTCTCAATCTTTATGTCTCTTTCCCATTTGACTATTTCCTATTATCTATGTTGTGTTTTGCTCTTTATTTATACTTTGTGTTTCTCATATAAGAGAAACCATGCAACAATTAAGCTTATATATATGATTTATTTCACTTAACATTCTGATCTCAATGTGCATCCATTTTCTTAAAATGAGTTAAGTTTATCTTTCTTTATGGCAAAGCAGTATTCCATGGTGTGAAAATAACATTTTCTTTATATTTTCACCAGTTGATAGATATATAGGCTGCTTCCAAAATTTGGTTATTATGAATTGTGCTACCATAAACATGACTGTGTACGTATCACTCTAATATGATGGCTTCAACTTTCAGGAAGATACATAGTGTTTTTTACAGTGAATATTCTAACATGTGGGAGATAATATCTTGTTGTGGTTTTCACTTACTTTAACACATGATTACAGATAACAGACATGGCTTTAATATAACTTTTGGGCATTTGTAAATGAAAAATTTGAAAAAAATATCTATTAAGATTCTTTGTTCTTTAATCAGGTGATTTATTTTCTTGCTATTGAATTGAGCTCTTTACATGTTTTGAATATTAACCTCTTATCAGACAAATAGTTTTCCAATAATTTTGCCTATTTTGTAGGTTGTCTCTCTACTCTGATGATTGTTTCCTTTGCTGTGCAATAGTTTTTTGGTTCAGTATAACACTAGTTTTCTCTTTTTCCTTTTCTTCTGTGTGGTTTGGATTTCTATCCAAATATTCATTTACTGGACCACTGACATGGAACGCCTCCCTATGTTTTCTTCCAATATTTTCATAATTTTGAATCTGACATTTAAATCTTTAATTCATTTTGGAATAATTTTGTATATGATATGACTGTGGGTCTACATTCATTCTTTTCCAAGTAAATATTCTGCTTTTCCAACACTATTTATTGAAGAGGCTGTCATTTCCCTATTGTATATTCTGGTATCCAGGTCAAAAATCACTTGCTGAGAATTCCAACATGAAAGGAGCTCAGAAGAGAGCCACCAGACAACGCAGGTATTATGAAACAGTAGAGGCAAACATACTCAGATATAAAGAATCAACCTAAAGGAGAAATCTACTTGACTGAGTCAAATACCTGTGTGGTTGAGAAAGGGAAGCGGGGCTGCCACTGCTCTGCAACTTGCCCTACACCCTTTATCCAACGAACAGACCATCTTGGGAGTGGTTCTGATATCCTGAGGAAAGGAGCCAGCTCTGCAGAGGGCAGACTGGTGATAAGCTCCCTACACACTCTTCCTTTTACTTGGAAGAGGAAATCCAGCAATGGAGATAAGCAGTCAGGGCCCAAGGGAGTAGTAGATAGCAACTGATGAAACACAGGGGAGAAAGGAAGAGCCAGTGGCACTGAAGCAGGCAATCTCTCACCACTACCATCATTCTAGACACTGAAGTTTAGATGTCCCCGTAGCATCCCGCCCACTGCCTATGATTCAGTGTCAGCAAAGATAAGATCACCTCCCCCCACCAATCAGAGAGCTCCTGAACACTGAGACACAGGCAATGCAGAACTCACTGATGGGGAGCTGTGATTGCATCTCAGGAGACAAGGAAGAGAGAAAGCAGAGCCAGACTAGAGAAGGTGCACTCTTTATCTCACACACCAGAGAGATCTGAGACAATGTGACTCCAATCCACTATCCACCACAGCAAGAGCAACTCCCTCCACCTCCCAGTGCAGGGCTGCTGAGTGTCTGGAGGCCTTGGATCCAGAGAATTTGCTGGCAGCATCATGGAAGACAAGGGGGAGACAGGAAAGTAAACAGAGCCACACCAGTTCTGCTTTCTCAGATGGTAGGACATTTGAGACTGTATAAAAGTGAGCACTACCCACTGCTCACTGACTCACATTGGCAAGAGGCTCT
>RJWT010009396.1:0-25170 GCA_004365215.1 Cuniculus paca
TGCCAACCCAGGACAAGCAGAGATTTGCTGTCCTTCACAGGCTGTGTTTCACAGCAAGCTAACTACCCCATGCTGATGCCCTGGAGACCCGGGCATATCTCTGAGTGTCCATGGAACAGGGGCCTCGCTGCCTCCCAAGAGGCCCTGCATTCCTCAAAAGCGGAAGGATCTGCAATGACATCTGCGTGAGACACATGAGTACTTCACGACGTGGAAACCTGTGACTGCTCTCCCTGAGACACGGATTTCACTTGGCAGGGCCCACGGCCACACAGGAAATCTTGTGCCCTCACATCGTCATCATCTGCTGAATTTGCACGGCGAGTGTGCCATAAACACTGCTGTTGCTAAGTCGCAGACAAAATAAACAATGAAAACAATAAAAAGGGTAAACTGTGATTTAAATCTAGCGCTTTGGGTGCATGGTCCTTCCATTAGAGCCTTTGGCCACAGGACAGGAGCTTCGAAGTCTTACAAATCTGCTCATTCACCCTTCCCAGAAACCCCCAGGCTGAGGCGATAAAAGCAAATCTGGGAGTCAAGACTATAGCTTCTAGCTCCCTGTGTCTACCTCCAAGCATCACAGCTGTTCAGTTCTCCCCTCATTTCTCTATGTCTCCTCTTCAGTGAAAGTGGCTTCTTCATGGGGAAACTTGTTATCCTTATGTTTCGCCATTTCCAGGAAGATACCTTAAAGACATGTTCCGCCCCCTGTTGCTGACGGGCTTGAGGGCAAGGTCAGACACAGAGGTCAGAGCCTGTGTGGTGCTGAAGGAAAAGCATCTTCCTACGCTCCTCTCTCAACTTGGCAAGCAGATGGCTGGATCCTCATAGGAGTGCCAGGAAGGAACAGCTGGGAAATCAAAGCATACTGCAAGTGGTTAGAAAGTGTTTATGAGCATTTGGAAGAAACAACATCTTGGAAAGAGGGGGAAAAGTTCAAGCCACACTTAACATGCAGAGATGAGCCTGCAGCAGGAAGCGGGGTGCTAAAGCCATTGTTCATTCAGGCAGGATCCTGCGCAGATCCAAGCCCTCCTCCAAGGGCTCCTGCTGGGCTAGGATGGGGACCACAGACCCCTGAAAGGGCAGTGATGTGAGGGAAACTGAGAGAGTGGGAGAAGGAGCAGATCCGCAGTCTACCAGAAAAGAAGTGAAGGGTGAGGGAAGAGGAGAGAGGAGGAAGAGGACAGGGAGAAGCTTAGTGACACCCACCACAGAGTCATCACCTTCAGGTTCTGCAGTGCTTGCTCTTCCACCTCCTGTCAGCGGGGCTCCCTTGGCACATATAAAGTTCTGCCTAGGAACAAAAACTGGATGTTGAAGCAGAACTGCTTGCAAAGGTCCCCCAAACCCTTTTGGAATGGGGCCAAATCCCCAGTCTGAAGTCAGAAGCAATGTGAGTGTAGAAACCTTCCCGGCCAAGGCTGCTGGACCATGGCAGGGTGGTAGGCAGGCATGTTAGGGGGACTCGAGAAAATCCCACAACTCTTGAGCGAGAAAAAGTCCCAGCAGAGGACAGTGCCTGGCACAGCTGTGTCTGACATCCTAGCACCAGGCTGTGTGCAGCAGTAGTTCGGCCACTTGTAGTTTGAGGGAGCCCCGCAAAGGTCCCTGCACCGGGGGCTTGGTCCACTGTGTGTTGGTGCAGAGGTGGTGGGCCACCTACAAGCTGAGTCCCAGCAGGAGGCATTAGGCAGTGAGGATCTTGCACCCTGAATGCATTCTCACTGTCCTCAAGGGACATTGGTTATATGACCTCTTCACTCACACTTGTGACATCGTGCCACCAACTCCCATGAAGCCTTCACAGAGCCCAGACTTTTGACTTTCACTCTCCAAAACTGAGCTAAGAAGACTTTTCCTTACAAACCACTCAGAGTCAGGTTTCCTGTTACAGCAAAAGGAAAGAAACCATTATACTTGGTTCCTTCACACAGAATGTGGGGTCATAACGCCTAGCTCGTCATCTCGCCTTGTGAATTAAGTGAGACAAAGCATTCAATTCATCCAACAGCATTTTCTGCACTTAGGGAGTTTAAACAAATTTCAGAGAATCAGTATTTTGCTGGTAGCCTCAGAAAATAGTCATGGACTGTGGCAATGACGAACTTTTAGCAGGTATTGGCTAGCACACAGTTCTTTCCTGTGAAAGGGCTCCAGGTGTAGTCATTACAATTTCAATTTGTTGGGATGTTTTGCTGTTCTTGTACAAAGAGACATTTCTTTGTTTCAATCTACTCAGGTTCGAAGAGTTATAAGAAGCATGAATTTCAAAGAGCAGATGTCCAGTATGTGAAACAGTTCTCTGATGCTCTAGATAATAATATTACTATTTTGACTATTTTGAGAAAGTTTATCCAAGACAGACCGATTCATTCAAACATCGACCCCTGCAGCAGTTGATGTAGCAGCCTTGTTACAGAAATAGTGTGAAATCATTGCACGTACACATCAATGACCCAAGTTCCAGAAAACTGTCAGGAAACTTGAATGCTTTTCGACTTTTGAGGCTTAAAAACAATCGTTTATCAAATGCAGATTAGGTGGTTGAAGATCTCTTCCAACTTGAGCATTGCCTTGCTAGTAAGTGAGACTTGCATGCTTTATTGAGTAGATCCCATTCAAAAATGGAAAGAATTCATCTCTTTCTCATCTTTGCTAGTTGTTTTCCTTGAGCCCTTAGAAATGTATTGCACATCCCCAGGTGTGGAGCATTTTGCTGGATAAACTGAGTGTTTTCATTTCACTTCCAAAGCCATCAAGGCCCATTCTGGGTGTTCTTCCCGTGGCTCCATCCACACCTGCAGCCGAGCTGAAGAAGGCAAAGGAGTGAATCTGTGTCCTTGTAAGTGCTATTTAGACTCTGTCCTATTTCTTAAATACTCATTAGTTACATTCTACTAAGTTTATAGATATGACAGATTTGATTCAGAATGAACAGCTGAGAGAGAAATAATTTAAAGGTGGAAAAATGAGTCTTACACCTCCTCTGCTGACTCTTAGTTCACCTCCAGCTGGGCTCCCAGTTTGGGACTGCTGGTCAACCCCCTTCCCCAGCATGTAAGCTCCACTGCAGCTTTAGGGACAATTTCCTGGAAGTAGAAGTGTTCAGAGGAAATGTCTCTGTTTGTAAAGATGGAATAGCCAATTACGAGGAAAACTAACGTCTTCGATTCTCTGCCATCTCATCCAACTATTTAAAAAAGAAATATGCAAATAAAAGAAGAAGGGTTACCCTGACTAAAAGGCTCTTCTCCATTCAAAATCAAAGGTTTTCTCCCTATATTTTTCATCAGCTGGTCCTAGTTCTGCCCCGTGGAGCAGCTCTTCTAATTCATTTGCTGCTTCAGCACCTATCATAGGAGCAGCCAACTCCCCTTGGGGTAGAATCACCATGATCGAAGGGCACATCAGAAAGGGTGCTCATGTGAGCCACTGCATTCAAAGATCAATGGTATGAGCACTACCTGGCCCCACAACTTGTTTCACTTTTTAAGAAAATGCACACATTCATTTCTTATCCATCCATTCATTAACATGCATTTATTTACAGAGTACTGTGGGCCAGGTCCTATCTAGCAGGTAGGGTGCATGAACGACAGAAATAATGCACAAACTTTCTTCCATAGAAGGAAAGTGATATTTTTCAACATAGTGTGGATTCTGCTTTGTGTGTAGAAAATGCATAAATGCTTTGTACAAATGACTCTCTCAATTCTGGCTCAGGTCCTCTCTGGAGGATTGTGAGGCCCAGGCATTAACCTCTGCCTCTGGGCACTGCTGCTTCAGATGGGCAGGCATCCATCATAGCCCCTTTGGCCTATCACACTCCCTAAGTGTATTTCTCCCTGACTGGCCTTGCAGGTTTCTCACTTTATTGGTGGGTCACCTTTAAGTCCATATGTCAGAGCAAGGAATGAAGTTCAGACAGAACTGAAAGGTTGGGAGAATCACAAAAGCCAAATGTCTCAAGGTCTCAGGAATCCGAAGACACATCTGAGAATAAGGATGCAAACTTAGGCCAGCATACTGCATGGAGTGAGTTAAATGAGATGCTAGCATTTTGGTTCTAGGTTAGTTCCCACTGTAAATCTAGCTGGGCGACACAATCCAGGTCCAGATAACCAGAAGAGTACCTTTTTCCTGGGGTCAAAGTCTGGAAGAGGGAAATGCCCTGCTCCAAGGCTGAGGGCAGAGTGACTTCACTTTCAAGGCTGAGGTAACAAGCAGTCATTGAAGAGTCAGCATTAATAAAACAGCACCTTAGGTGACACACAGCCAGCGGAGGAAAAAATGCATTAGTAAAGAAGAGCGTGTGACGTACACATTTTACTCCAGCTAGTAAAGGTGTAACGGAGGTGGTGCATACTAATGTCAGGAAGAGTTCTGCATGATTATTGGAAAAGCACACCAGGTACCATCCTGAGACCTTCAGGAATGAAGCGCACTAGGGCTTGGGGTTGGATTATGCTTTTATGAAGAAAAAGAAGAGAGTGATCTATTGAAGGTTAGAAATGCGGAAGCATTGCCTCTCACCCCTCTTCTCCCTCCTCTGCAGTTGTAGGAGCACAGACAGCATGAGTGTTGGGTGTTCAACAAGTGCAAGTGTGAGAGGACAAGAGGAGGGGCTCTGGGGCTGGTGGGCGCACCCGCAATTGTAGCGGCTCCCCCTCTTGCTTGCCTGGGCTGAGCTCTGTTTACAGCAACTTGGCTCCCAGTGGCACCATGCAAGGGAACAGAAAGCAAACGAGCTTTGGAAAATGGAGTGAACAGAGAGAAATCGTGGAAGAACGATGGTGTGGAAAGACCGATGGGTCCCCATGGGCCCAAGCCCATCCTCATCTCAAACAAATCCTAGGAGACTCAGGTTTACAGGGCAGTGACTCCTTGATGCCTAAACAATATTTATAGCAGCAATTTGTTTGTAGAATTAGAAATATACAGTGCCTTAGAGACATTTTTTATATGTTGACTTCTAAAACCTTCCAAAATCAAGTCAAGTTTTTCTAATTACACCCAAATAATTGCACCTCTGCCCCAAGAACCATGAGATTATTTTGAGACTTTTATTTTGTCTTCCCTGTGTTTTTCCCTGTGACTGAAAGCAAAGCATCTCATTTCAAACATAATTATTTCACTCTTGCTCCAGAGATTGAAAAGTCAGAACCCTAGTGCAAGCTCAGAAGCCATTTATGGTTTCATTCTGGGTATTTTGTTTCCTGACACATGTGTCACTTGGATTGTAGGAGACATCTTACCCAGGAGCAGGCTAGTAAAACTTTGCTAGTAATCTGTTATAACTTTTGTCTAGAAGTACCCCAAAAGCCTCATGTGATCATAGGTGGGCTTTTTTGGAGGTGCTGGATCTAGACTAAGTGATTCTAGGATTGATTCATGATGCAATGTTAGACTCAAGGGCTCTCAGATTAAGGGTGTGAGTGATACCTGCCCTAAGTAACCTAAATAAGATATAAAGGAAAGAGCTGTGGTTGCCCATTTTGCTTTTGCTGTCTTCTGCCTGCCATGAACTGTTCCTCCTCTGCAATGCCCCTCTGCATTGCCACCCTGCTTTGGAGGCAGCTGATTTTGGACCAATGTATATGCATTAGAAATTATGCCATCATGATAACTCTTCCAATTGGCCATTTACCTTTCATTGTTAATTTGTGCCAGTTTTGTCTTTGAGATCAAGTACAATAAACCTACACCCACTATACTCTGCTCATTCTAAACTGTATATATGGATTCTAAATGCTATGTCATAATGAACTATATGAAAAGGAAACCAAGGAAACGATCTCATTACCAATACCTACAAAATTAAATAAATAAAATGCCTATAAATAAATTTAACCACAGAGAAGAAAGATCTGTACAATGAAAACTAAAAAGTGTTAATGACAGAAATAGAAGATACCCAAAGAAGTGACACTATCCCCAGGCTCACAGACTGGAAAAAGCAGTATTGTTAAAATTCATATTACCCAAAGCAATCTACAGAACAAGGCAATCCCTATCAAAATACCAATGACATTCTTCACAAAGCAAGAAAAATTAATCTGAAATTTATTTTTTTTTAGAGCAGAATATATTGGGAGACAGAAAGAAAGCTTCTGTCAGAGGGACAGAAGGGGTCCCAAGTGGGTTGCCAGAGACTCTGTCTTTTCTAGGGACTTTTATAGAGTAAAATCATGAGGTGAGATGAGTCCAAGGTGGGGAAGAATGGGAATTCCTAAGGTGGGCATAAGGTGGGACAGAACCATGGTTAACCAATAAGATTAACTGTTCAGGTAAAATTGATTAAGTCCGGGACAAATGGGGAAGCGAGTCAGGTAGCCAGCGAGCATGCTTAAGGAGCAGTGACTCTTCCCCTAGGGGTCGAGATAGGTGACTCCTGGCTTCCTCAGGGTGCTAGAGACCTATTTAGAATATTGGTCCTCAGGAAGTGGGTTCATTTGTTTGATCTGTCGTCCCGGGGTCTGGCCCACTGCAGGTGTTCACCTCCTTTACAGTTGCAAGGTATCTGGGTTTTTGCATTGGCTCCTTGGAGGACCTGGCCCTGTCTGACTGCCTATAATAATTCTAACTATCTCAGCTTCCTGTAACATTCCCCCCTCTGAAGAAGTAACCCGAACTGCCGTGAGGGACAATGGGCGATGACTGACCTGGCTTCTTCAGGCTAAAAGGGGTCGTAGTTATTGATCAGCAGTTAGAGATATTCCACAGAGGGTCTATCTAAAGGTCCTCGATAGACACCAGGCAGCTTTATCTTGGGTGGGCGTACAGCTCTAAGTCTGGAAGAGACAAAGCCAAAGAAACAATTAAGTATGTATGGCCCAAATAATAAAATCAACAGAATAATTACGAGTATGATTAACAAAGATTTCCACCAAGAAGAGCTAGTAATTGCTTCCCATAAGGAGGAAAAGGATAGGGTTCAGGGAATTTTAGAGTCCAAAATTTTGTACGGAACTACAAAAAACCTGACTAGTCAAAGACATCCAGCACCAAAAGGATCCAGAAAACAGTACGCACCCCAACTTCAAAACATACTCCAAAGCTGTAGTAATGAAAACAGCATGGCATTGACTTAACAACCCTGGAACATTTTTGGTAGAAATGTAATGTAGTACAGCTATTGCAGAAAACAGCATGGAAGTTCCTCAAAAATTTTTCAAATATGAATACCATATGATCTAGCAATCCTAGTAGTGGGCCCAGAGCCAAGGAAAATGAAATCAGTATGTTGAAGATGCATCTAGATTCCCTTGTTTATTGCAGCCCTATTAGAAATAACCAAGAAATGTGGAGAACTGCAGTATCTCTCCTCTGATGAGCGGGTCAAGAAAATGTGGCATAAAGTCAGCGTGACTGGAAAACAGAGTAAACCTTTGATTATTAAAAAAAAAATTTTTAAGTACATTAAAGCAAAAAGAAAGGTTTATGAATATTTTTACCAAAAGAGAGGATTACAGTTTGAAGAGAGAGATGTCTCCCCTGATTTGAACATTGTACAATGTGCTCATGTATAGGAATATCTCATATCCCAGTTAACATGCATGCCTTCATGGACCACTTTAAGGATCTTGAATAGGAACATCAACAACTTGCAACTCATAAAAGTTGGGCTCGCTTCCCCTCCACCTGGGCTCCTTTGCCCAAGTACCATCCTCTTGCTTTACCTTGAACCAAGTCCTTCCCCAGAAGGACTTTATCAAACATAATCTCCCAGATATAACCAGCTCTATTATTCTCTGTCTTGTTTCAGTACTTAATTTTCTTTTCACCACCAACACATTTTATGTTCTTAAATTTCTTTCAGTTTTTTCATGCATTGTAAGTTTCATAAGCTTAGAACTTTAGTTATTTCCTTCATTCTCGTATTAATGATGGACAAATTGGAGAACGGAAAGTGATTACATTAACAGCTAGATCAAATCCCCACTCTTTCCTGACCTAGCCAGCCAGCTTCATAAGCATGGGAAGAATGCAGCCCTTCTAAAGGTCCCCCTTTGACCAATGCTCTGTTATCACTGTCTTGAAATTGTTAATAATTTTAGCAGAAGGGATTTCATGGTTTTGTCTTGTGTTAGGTCCTGCAAATTACATAGCTGGTTTTGTCTTTTGGATTAAGTACCTTGACAGATGGTGGGCTTGATGCTTTCTCTCTGCATTTACTAGAGATTGGAATATTGATTTCACCTATTTCATTTATATTCTTAGAAAGTTCATTGGTAGTTGTTTTGAATATGGTTTATGTTGCAAGTGGGGGAAGTATCAGCTCGCTTAGATTCTGAATTCAAATCCTGATATTTCAGGCCCAAGGTAGAATGAACAGAGCTGGTTTCCCTTGTAAAGAAAAGAATTATGATATCAAGATATTAATCCCTTTCTGGGTTTCTTTAATAGATTACAAACCCTTTCTGGTTTCTTTAATAGATCATTTTTTTTCCGTCAGTATAAATTCTACAACTGGAAGCTATTTAATTGTCTTCCCCATAGATGCTTGCACTTAGGGTGAGGATAATCCCATGATCCCAAGGACCCTTAATAAGCCTGATTTCAATTGTGGCCCCTTTACTGCTTGAGATCCACCATATTACAGTTTCTCCACACCGGACACCTCTTAGGACCTCAAGTAAAACCTAGGGACACAAATACCAAGAACTTTACCTCTGATGATCAAGCTTTATTACAAGTGGTGCTGAATATAAAAGTCAATAAACCTAACATCTTAATGAAAAATTTTACACACACACACACAGAGAAGGAGACGCAGGCAGCAGAGATGTTCTGTCATTCAAAGTTTCTCTCCAGCGACCTCTTGTATTTTTTTCCCTCAAATAAAAAATGCTGCTTTCCTCATGTTTATCTCTCAAGTTTCAGTGTGTGACGACTCTCACTGTTAAGTTTTCTGTATATACATAGAGGACATGCTGTCCTACATGCCATTTAGGAAAGCATAACTTCTAAATTGTCTAATTCCTTTGGGTAGTTTTGTAAAATAAATATATTCATGTTTTAAATGTCTTTGTTTTGATATCTATTTTTTCATTTTTGCTATATTTTAATAACTACTTCTATTTTAAAAATTACTTAAACTAATAGTTATTTTCTTTAATTTTTCCCAAGAACTTGATACATTTTATTTTTTTTATTAGGACCAGATACACTTAATGCGTACAATCACAAGCAGGTGACCTTTTATTGAGACAGATCCACATAATATAACTTTAAACATTTTTAGTGAAAATTCTATGGTACCAAGTATATTTACATAGTTATACAACTTACTGTCTTTTTTTTTTTTAATTCCAAGACATTTTCATCTTCCCCAAGTAAAACCCCATGTCTGCAGTATGGCTTGGCTGTTTACGTTCCCCCAAAATTCCTATGTTGCCACGTACCTATCCACGTGATGGTATCAGAAGATGGAGTCTTCGAGGGTGATGCGGTGAGGAGGACTCTTGTCCTCAGGAGTGAGATTCACGTTTCCACAGGCAGGGGGTGTCCCTGCAGTTCATATTGATGCTGAATCCCTGTGCCTCAGCATGAGGAGATGAGGCCTGCCAGACGCGGTCAGGCCAGGAAGGTGGAGCCCTCTGTGCTGCTCCTGAGAGCACATGGCCTCTGAAAGCAGCTGGGGGGCCTTGAAGTTAAATATGCAATAGCTGCTCACCTCACCAAGTCAAGTCTGCCCCTTGCTGTCTAACCTAAGGGACTGCACGCAGGCACCCTTGGGGAGAGGGTTCGTGCCCGCCCAGCCGCTCCACTCTGTGTGTGCACATCGTCCGGCTCAGGATGCTCACCGAAGGCAACTTTTGGAAGCAGAGACGCCTCTCTGCAGACATGGAGGCTGGTGGTGCCCTCGCCTCAGAATCCCCTCCTAGATCGGTGGGAATAAATGCCAGTCTTTCCCAACAGCCAGTTTCAAGTGCTTGTTAGAGCAGCAGAACAAGGCCTTCGCAAAAAAGCCTCAGCGAGCTGCCTCCCACTCCCACCAAGGGGCCCAGAAGGGCGGCATCTGTGAGGACCAGGTGCTCACCGAGGCCACCCTGAGCAGGGAGTTTTGCAGTTGCACAGTTTCCGTAAGGCATCTCACTGCAGCAGCCCAGGTGCGCCCGGAGAATCCCTCAGGCGGTAACCCTCAGTGCTTCCTTCTCTCCAGGCTGTAGGAGCCAACGTTCTGCTCTGTGCTGCTGCATCTGGCGTATTCCATATCTCTCTTGTCATGTCACTGAAGTAAAACCACATGATCTGTGACCTGTGGTGCCAGACTGCTTCCATTTAGCAATGTTTTGAACGTGTATCCATGTCATGTGTGTTAGTATTTTCAGGGTTGAATGATATTCCATTGCACAGATGTTCTACAATTTGTCCAGTGATTAATTTTTATGAGTATTCACATTGTTTCCACCTCTTGCTACACAGGAAGTGACCTTAGGAACGGTGGTTGAATTTCCACACATTCCCGCCAGTAGCACACAAGGTTCTCATGGCGATAACTTCAAGTTTCGAAATCAGGGAAAGCAAGTCCTCCTGTAGAGCTCTCCATTGTCAACCCCATCATGGCATTCAGGCCTCGTGACGTGGGGGTTGTTTTTATATTTCTGCAAACCATTATGCAGTAATTTTGACAGAGATTACATTGGATCCATAGCTGTCAGGAGAAAGGAGGGATGTAATGTGGCCATCCAGAAAATACTAAGTCTTCAGAACCATGAACTTGAACATCATCTGGAGTGCTCTTCTTCATCTGATTTCATTTTTCAGTACTTCTCTCTTTTTTCAGTGGTACCAGGTATCGGAGCCAGGAGTACTTTAACACCGCACTTCACTCATGGACCTTTTCAAAATTTACTTTATTTTGTAGTTTTCAGTATGCAAATTTTTCATCTTCGTGATTCAATTTACTCTATTCCTAGATACCTTATTTTTTGCATACTATGGAGAGTGGAGTTTGTGTTTTAGCTTCATTTATGGAAGATTAATTTCTAGTGTTTAGAAGACAGGCTGGTTTGGAGCGCAGACTTTTCATTCTGCACTTTATGGATTGTATCGACTTTAGCAGTGTTTCTGAGTTGAGGTAGTTTCACTTCTCCTTTTCCTATATTCTCCTGCTTTATGTTTGTTTCTATTGTTTTGAATCCCTTCTTTTTGAATTTCTCTTCATTTAAAGTTTTTTAATATTGATAATCATGAGAATTACACTTAGCATCATAAATTTATTCATATCCATCTTGACTGATACCAATTTATACCCAGTGCAGTAAATTACTTCTTCCTTAATTCTTTCAAGGTTATCTCTTTATCTTTGTTTTTGACAATCTGAATTATTTTAATCTAAGTTTATCCTACTTAGAGCTCACTGAGATTCTTGAATGAGTAGTTCCTTTATTCTCACCCAAATGAGGAAATTCTTGACCAGCATTTATAACCAAAATATATTGTATTCTTTCTTCCTTTTTCTTCCTTCTTCTGAGTATCTTGTAGCTGATATGTTGATCTGCTTAGTGATTTACCATGAGTGTCTTAGTTTCTGACAGTTTTTCTCTTTTTTTATTTCTGTTCTTCAGGCTGATTAGTTTTGGTTATTCTAATTTAAAATTTCACTAGTTCTTTCTTCATACTTAAATATGCTATGAATGTTCAGTTGCGGAATTTCTGATTATCCCTATATATGTATTGATATTCTCTATGTGATTCCTTTGTTTGTAATATTTCCTATAACTATTTGAACCTATTTGATTGTTAATTTTTTGTCAATTTATCTTTTGTTGTTTCTAATGAGCCACACTCTCCTAGGTCTTTGCATGCTTGGTGAACTGTTACTGAATTATTGTTGAAACCTGGACACTTAATATATTATAAGGGATAACTCTGGAGTTAAAATTATACCCCTTTCATGGAGTTTTTTGTTGTTGTTGTTGTTGTTGTTGTTGGTTGTGAGAGTTTCAGTGGCTATTTGATAATTTTTTCCAAACAATTTTTTGCATAGATTCTATTTCATTTTAGGTGTGTTCCTTGGAATATCTGTTCCTTCACTTCCATGTACAGCCATAATTTCATAGATTTCCTTAAACATTGTAAACAAACACACAGAAACACTTTCTTCCCTGTCTTTGAAGATTAGCTTAAAGTTGGGGTCTTTCAACCCAGCCAGACCACCAAAAAAGTGGCCTCTGTCTCATCAGTGCCTCTGTCTCCATCTTCTGCTAGGGGGAGCACAAAGATTAGCCAGGGTTAAAGTCCTCGGTCACTTAGGAGGCTGGGTCCCCCTACCAGGGCCTATACAAAGCAGTCACAGTTATACACTGTGAACCTCCTCCCTGGCCTTGTCCTCTGCACTGAGAAAATGCAATACCCAGACATTCTGTGACACGTTCACATGCAGACACTACCTGATGTCTCACTCTGCCTGTTGTTCAGGGGAGTGTCCCACGATGCCAGCAAGAGAAGGAGTTTCGATGGATGTGGGCCGTGGTGTTCAAACAGGGGCATCCTAGTTCCTGCTAAGATTGTTTCTGCATTCTCAGACCTTATTAGAAATTCTGCATTTATTCACCAGTAATCTCTCCCCAGTGTCTCTTGATCTGTGCAGGGAGTGAACCTACAGTTGGAAGAAGAACTTGTAAATGTGAAATTAACACCTGACAACCACCATGTGTAACAGTGTTGGGTAGCAGTGCTGTGTAGCGGTGCTGTGTAGCAGTGCTGTGTAGCGGTGCTGTATAGCGGTGCTGTGCAGTGGTGCTGGATACCAGTGCTGGGTAGTGGTGCTGGGTAGCAGTGCTGTGTCCCATCCAAGCTTGTCTATGTGGAGTGATGCAAAATGAGGATGTGTAGATAATGGTAGTAAATTTCACAAATTTAATAAACACAATAACTGTATTTATAACAAATGTTACACAGCATTATTCACACCACCTCAATTAAAAATGAGCCTTACATAATTTTTCCTGAAGTCATTTGCTAACGGTACAACAAATTCAGCATGTTTACCAAGATATTTAAAACCTCAGTATTAAGACGCTGCCAAAACATAATAAAGAAAATACATCAATTGCTAAGTCAGATTACAAACACATAAATTTAATTCATTATGGAACTTCTTTGACTAAAATAAAACAAATCAAATACTGAAACAAACAAAAAATGATCCTACAATAAGATTACAAGAGAGGGCTTCAGATGAAAAATGGTTTTGCTGCAATGTAGATGTGTGTAATAGTTTAAGTAATGACGAAGTAATGACAGCTGATTAAAAACTAACCAACATTTCAGTGGCTGCGCCCTATGGCATCGTAGTTTACTTTTTATTCAATTATGGATTTAGCATAGTTCTTCTTAGCATTCAACATTCTATCTAGTGACTACAGGATCCAATTCATTTCTATATTGCAAATTTGCTATCTTCCACATGTCATGAAAGGTTTCCATTTTCACCCACATCAAATCGTCAAGAAGGAAGATACGCAGAAATGAGGGCAGCGTTCCTTCTCGTTTCCACCAGCCAACGGCCAATCAGGCTGGGCTGTGCAGTCCGACCAATCCAACGACAGAGCACATGTGTTTGGCAGGCAGCAAGCGAGTCTCGCCGGCTACCCACGGTCTCCGGACATCCGAGCCTGGCTTCTTCCTGGTGGAAGGACTGTTCTGCTGTCCCTGGAGACAGCCATGGACAGAGCTTAGGATCCAGACCAACCAGGCGATCCAGCCTTCTGAGACCACCAGCTCCAAACACACCTCTTCACTGACTGGCGTCAATGAAAACACTGACACAGCAGGGACAGAAATCGCAGTGAAAACATTCACCTGATTAAAGAAAAAAAAATTCTTCTCGGACTTGAATGGTGAACACTATTTGCACGAATAGAGCAGCACGCAGTTTCAGTGGACAGCCGGCTGGATGTCCCCACTTTGGGGAAACTATTTATGTACAGAAGCTGAAAGCACTAGGAATTCGGGTACCAAATAGCGATGTAATAAAATCAAACTCTTCAATTTTTTTGTTTCTTATTGCAACATGATGAGAAGATCTCATGAAGATATTTTCAGTTTAACACACAGAGGATCAAGAGTGCTTTCTGACAAGGTACTTAGTAGAGTTATTGAACATAAAGATGAGGTAATAAGTTTCCTTTCATAAAACCTTGTTTTTCACCAAGTTACTTAGATTTTTCTGCTATTATGTAAAATCAATCAGTCCCATGATATGTAGCAGAAAATTTTAAATTTAACAAAAGACTCATTTTCATCTCTGTGTTCAAGTGATGTAAACTGCCAGGGGAAAAAACTGCTTTTTGAAAACAGTTATTTGGAATTGCTTTTCTTGTATGTGATTTTGTTGCCAAAAATGACATAAACAGACTACAAAAAAAAATCCTAGTTTTTTCACACTAAATAACTGGAAAACAGTATTTCCTAAGATGTTTAAAATTATGCCAATTAAAATAATGTTTTGCAACTTTTACTTGTGAAAAATATTAAAAAGTAAGCCATTTTTGTTAGGGTAGAATAAAATAGCAACCAAACAATATAATTTCCTAGACTCAATTTCATTGAAGTTTGCCTCATCAGTGCAAGAGATGAAAACATGTTGTTGCAAGCACTGTATTTCATTTAGCTAAAAAATAAAGCAAGAGATCAGTAACAAATACTGCAAACCTGAAGCAGCATGACCTGCAGTGTGTGTGGGGGCCATGGGCACTGATGCCCCACGCAGGCCACTCAGCACTGGGAGTTTTGTTCCATGCAAATGACAGCTGCCTATTTTAATCAACGGAACAAATCGATACCTTCCACTCGCTACATCCGAGTGTTAAAGCAAGGTTTTAAACTATAATGCTATCTGGTCGATCAAGCTGCACTAGAATATCACTCGTGCTAATAAGACAAACTATGCATTTTGCACAATTAATGCTAACATGTTAAAATATGCTAAACTAATATCTTCATATATATTCTCTTTTATTTAGTTGCTTTAAGTACTAGGGGTTTAATCTAGGGCCTTCACACTGCTCTATATCTCCAAGCCTTTTTTACTTTAGTTTGAGACAGGGCCTTGCTAATCTGCCTAGGCTGGGTTCACACTTACAATCCTCCTGCCTCAGCCTCCAAGACTACATAGAGCTATATTCATTGTATGTGATTTCAACATGTGTTGCCATGCATGCCCCTGCCATTTGTTAACTGAATGAATAAATACACATGCTATGCAAGGGAAAATATGTTTGAAGATTTTTATTGAAAATGGGTCCTCACCATCTGGGCTTCATTCTGCGTCCACTTTCCCTGACTCGTTATGCAGGAGCCATGCCTCCCCGCACCCCTCAGGCCCCGCTCTGGGTCTGGGGCCCCCTCCTCCAAGCTGCTTGGTGACCTCGCCCTGGCCTGTCCTGTCACATGGAAGCTCTCCTTCCTCCCCCATACATTAAATGCATGTTTAAGAAGGAAACCAGGGCCCTGTCACTGCCCACCCTGTCCCTGTGTCCATCATCTGCATGGTTTCATCTTCAGTCTGTGGCCGCCAGGACCCCTCTCTGCTTGTCACCACCTGTGAGCCTGCAGGACAGTGAAGGCCACAAGTGTCCCTGAGTCCCCCACCACCTGACCTGGGCCTCTGAACTCACCCAATAATGGACTGAAATGACAAGGAGAGAAAGCTAAATCCAAAAGCCAGAACTTCCACTAGGGACTTCCTGCTCTAATCCAGGAGCCGGATTACACTACTTACCTCCCCACTCCTTACTGCAACTCTCAGTCTATCCTGCTGTCAAAATTTGCTCCGAGAAGTTAAAGAGCTGATTAAAGGATTAGAAGGTGTCAGAGAGAGAAACGAAACCCTGGCCTGATCTTCCTTTGCTCTCTGCCACGACCCCAGTGAGCAGAAGCCTGAGTCGGTGATGTGTTCCAAGCTCAGCTGGACGCTGGCCCTCCCTACTGTTTTCATGGAGAGTGGGGATGAGGTGTCTAAGTCTGCAGTTTACAAATGCCTTAGTCTGCTTTGAAACAGAAGCAGGACACTTTTGACAAAAAGAGGTGTGTAATCGTTGATACCTTATGTCAGCTGGAGAAGTCTAGCACCTTAACTAAGTAACTCAGCAGCTCTCCATCCTGGGGTGCAGAGGATATGTCCCTACCTCTAGGATGTTGGTCATTATGTCAACTTGAGAAGTTTAGAAGTTAACTAAGTGACTCAGCAGGAGCCAGGGTCCTCACTAGTAAACATCCTTATCCTGTGCAGGAGAGCAGGGAGATGGCGTCAGTGCTACCCACTCTGGGGGAGGTAGCCTGCTTACAATATAAGGGAGCGAGAGGCTTGGTCCCCTCCCTTTTTGCTCTTGCTGCTCTTACTGTCTTCTGCTGCCTTGAAGTGCTGCCCCTGTGCCCTGCCACCCTGCCTTGGAGCCAGCTGACTATGGACTGAAACCTTCACAAACTGTGAGTTAAATAAACCTTTCCTTCTTCAACTTTGAGTGTCAGGTATTTTGTTTCAGCAATGAGAAAAAAGTAACTATGACCAGGTGATAATTTTATTGAGTTTCAAACACACAAAGATGTAAGTGTTTTAATAGATGTATTTGAAAAACTCTTATTTTAAAAAACTTATTATATATTATATACATAATATATGTAGCACCTTTTGAGACATTTCCTTCTAGTGATCTGATCTAAATGAATAAATGAGCTCAGCACGGAAACACATGGGTGCAAAGTGAAACTGGGTCGTCTCTTTCCTGCCTGCTGGTCCTGGCAAGGAAATGATCAGCAAGGACTGTAAAGAGTCCCTCTCCTCTGAGCACCTCCTCACCCTGCACTGAAACTCTCCCCAGGCCGGGTTTCCTGGTCCTGTGGAGCCTGAGGATTGCTATTTGTGTCCTCACTAATAACTCGCTGAAGTTCCTGTCTGAGAGCAAGGTGCCTGTGTTGATGGATTAAGGCATGTGGGGTACTTTGCTGTCCATCAGTAAGTGAGGAACGCGGGCCCTGTGGTAACTCTCTCCCTCCCCATCACTGCTGAGCTGCAGACTGGAGCAGGCACAAGGCAGAGTCAGCCAAGGCCGAGAGCGTCCTGTCACATCCTGTGTTGCTGAGCACCCTCCTGCCTCCCTCCCTCCGTGGTACATAGGTGCCTGCAAGGCAGGTGACTCTGGACTGGTTACAGAGTCTACTCCACACTGAGAAACTAAGCCGGCAGCCTGTAATGCTAGCGAAGCTGCTCAGATCATCACAGCCTACTCACCCCTTCAATTGTGCAGCCCCTTACTGGCGCTCTAATTCATGCCACATTCTGTGCCAGGACCCAGGCTTGCTACGTGAGCGAGACGTGGTCTCTCCTTTTAAAACAACATATGGACAAATGGAGCAGTGGGCAAATGAGCACATGCCACTTGACAAAGTGTGACTGCAATCTTGGAAAGGCTGCGACGGAACGAACGGATGGCTTCCAGCTGCAAGCATTAGGGAAGCTCAGAGAAGCTGAACACGAGAAGTGGACACGCACTCGCACGCACCAAACCAAAGGGAAGGAATTCATCGAAGCACAGAGGCAGCAGAGCCCGACATGATGAGGAGCACACTGTTCCTTCCAATGCAAAAGCTAAGACCATGTATGACGAGGACCTTGCAGAAGGAAAACGGGAGACGTGGAGAGAGGTAGAGCAGAGAAAGACTTGGGCCGCTTTCTTCACAATTCCCAATGGACACTCCCAGTAAACAGAGCCATGGAGGAATGCAGACAACAGAAATGATGTAACTCCCCTCCCCGGTGGCCAAGCTAGAGTCTGGGGTGAGCAGTGAGGTGAACCGCAGTGTCCAGGGGTCAATGTCAGGGGCCTGACCCGGGGCAGCAGAGGTGCCGATGAGTGGGCAGCGAGGATGTGGGAGCTTCGACTGCTCCTATTTCTTATTGGTTAGAAGAGAAAACGTTACAAACAAGGAATAGAAATGATGTCCAGATACCTTGCCTCGGTGAAGAGTTGGATGGATTCACCAGTCTCACACACACACGTGCACGCGCACACGCACGCACATACAAGAATAAAATGCTGGGATGAAGGGAGTAAACTATGGACTAGGAAGCGGAGGACGAAGTAGGACATGAGGAACCCGCAGCATCAGGAGGAGCGTGCACTCGAAGTCTGATTTACGGAAGTGTGTCTCAGTGAGGAGATCCGAGCGGGATGGATTTGGATCACTGATTTCTTACTGTGATTGCTGAACTGTTTTCAAGAGTGCGGACTGATGCCCACGGTTTTGCACACAGTTCAGCACACCTTGCTGTGCTGTCTCTCCAGCCCACCACATCCCTCCCCCTGAGCCCCACTACACAGCGAGGCTGCCGCTGCTTGGCAGCCGCATGCTCCGCCTCCCCGTCCATCCTCCGAGAGCGCGAATCCGGTGAACACGGTCCCTTTCCTGACCACTAACCATTGTGGCGTTGCTTGCGTGAGGCGGCACTCAGCAAGTTAGGAAAGACTCTCCGTGTGTCCGTGGATGTTTCCAGAGATGCCTGTCATGCAGATGGCAAACGCGGGCGGAGAGCTCGCCCTGATTGTGGGTGGCCCATCCCACGAGGTTTGCAGGAAAGGATTAGAGGACAGGAACTCTGAAAGCTCTATTCCGACTAAGTGGGAGTAGCCTTTGAGCGGCCGTGGCCTGGGGACATCGGATGCGTTTACTTCAGTTTTTCACTGTGGACTCGCAGGGCGACTCTCCAGGGGCTCCCGGGCTTTGCTGCATCCTTGGCGCCCGGGTCCCCAGGTCTCCAGCTGCTCACCCTGAACAGCTCTGGACCCTCCGGCTCCTCAGTGCACAGATGGCCACTGCGGTCGCTCCCGCCCCTGATTCTGTAAGCCGACCCAGTAGGTGCTCTCGGATCGTCATTTCCATCAGCTTTGTTCCGCCAGGGAACCCTCGCCAATATGCGCTTCTGTTACCTCCCTCCTCCTGTTCTCTTTGTCAAAAAAACTTGACTCTTTGGCCAGGAGCAAATTCACAACTTTTCTCTTTCCTTGTTTTGCCTTCCAGAAATACTAAATCCATATCTCAAAAATTAAGACCAATCATAGAAGTCGTTGTGTCTGGTGAAGATTCCATTCTTCCCCGTGTGTGGTTGGACAGAGGGTAAGGAGGAAGCACACACCGCCCTCACAGCACCTTTCTTCCTGGAGAGCCGGGCCATGTGATTGAGAGTGGACCCGATTACTCCTGCAGTCAGCTTTCTGTGACTGTAACAAACACCTGCACCAGCTCAGAAAAGGTTCGCTTTGGATCTCGGTTTGGACCTGCAGTGAGACCACAAGGTGCCCTGAGGAGCAATGCTGTGTACCTGGGAGCAGAGGGCAGCAGAGAAAGATGTCCAAGTCCCAGGCCTCCCTCCGGGGCTGGACCCCAGCGAGGCAATGCCCTTCCAATAGGCTCCTCCTCTCACAGGGTCCCCCTCCACAGTGCCACCCTGAGAACCAAGCCTTCAGGGACATTCAGGACCCACCCATGCTGTGGCACAGGGAGAGCAGCCAGCTCGGAAAGTGACCAGGACCGGGCAGGTGTGACTGCGGCTGTCAGGGTGGCATTCCCTGCCCAGATCTGAGCAGTCCCAGTCCCCTCGCTCCGAGTGCAAGGTCCCGGTACGATCATGAAAGGACAGCACCCAAGCAACTGCCTTTGTCCTGCCTCCTTGGCAACTCCAGCTCAAAATAACCTGTTAGTGGACTCCCCAGTTTATCAGTAATTAGGAATTCACTCCCGTTATAGATGTAAAGAATGATTACATGGAAAGAAAAGCAGAATGGTGCCAGTCGATAATCATTAAAAATTTCCCCTTGGGGCAGCAAGGGAGAGAAAAAGAGAAAAATCAGTTTCCTGTTGTGCTTCAAAGAAACACACACAGTTCAAATTTAATCTGAGGAAACTGACAACCCAGAGCCAAAGTTCAAATATTGATTGAAAAGAAGGTAACTAGATCACATTGTACTTCTTTTTCTAGTTTTCTATGGAACCTCCTGTGCTGGGCTAACATATACTGCTCCTGCCATCACGCATGTGTCCCCGTCTCTCCACCCTCCCCAGCATCTGTTATTGTTTATCTTTTTGCTAATAGCACAGGAGGGTGAATATAGTTAGTACTTCATAATACACCTCAAAACAACTCAAAGAGAGGATTTTGAATGTGTATGTCATAAAGAAGCAATAAATATTTAAGACAACTGGTACACTAATTACCTTGATTTAATTATTATCCAATATAGATATGAATCAAATCACACTGTGTCTTACAAATATGTGTAATTATTATACAGAAATCAAAAAATTTTAAATAGGTGTTTCAATTGAATTAATAATTTTTGTTCTATAAAAATGCATGATCACAAATTTTTCTGAGATAATTCAGTTTTCTAAAACTTTGTTTACTTGTATCTGAGAATTAAAAACCTCATGGAAAAAGCAACTTCAAAATTATCAGTGGATTAAACCACCTACCAGGTAATTGCCACTCTTCCCAACACACAGAAGAATTCTTTTTGTCCATCATTTATTTCAGTACATTTCATTTGAGAACTTTTAAGACCAGAATCACTTTGAAATATTTGACTTAGCTTAATTCTGTACCTGTGTACTCACATATTATTTCTGTTTTTTAGTAACACAAGACAATTTCATGAAATTCAAATAGTATATTATCTATATGAAGCTACTTAATAAAATTAAAAATGAAGATATTTCATTTCCACCAATCCTACCACATCATGTTGCATTCTTTTAAGATGCAAAGGATTTGGACTCTTGAAAGTAATATATGCTAGATGTCCAATTATTTTTGGAATGCCTAGTAAAACACAGATGAATATTAAATTTAAATAAAATATATAGTCAAGTAAACAAATGAAGAGAAAAATTAAGGTTAAATTAAATCAAGTAATAAATACGTGAGAAATGAAATTATGCAGCTGAGCAGTAGACTGAGTAAGCAAAGAAAAGCTCACACAACAAGTTTGTAATTATTTGTACAAGGTTATGTGGAGAAAATGGATAGAGTTGGAAAGTCTGAGCCAGTATGATGAGGCAAAGAAAGAGGGTTTAATTTTGGGTGATATCACTTACGTACTCCACTTCTCAGGCATAGGTCTGGTTTTAATGATTTGCATATGCAAAGTCATTTAATCTTCATGGGGACTCCACGGCCTTTTACAGCTTAGGGACGTAAACTATACCGATGTTCATAATTTGTCCAAGGTTTTATTGCAGGTGAATGACAAAGTGTCTCTCCTAAAAGGCCAAGTCTCAGTGACTGTGAGTCAGTGAGCCTGAGTCCCTGTGTGATGACCTGGCGCAGGGTCCCGATACCCAGAAGTCGCACTGCCCATCATGGGGGGCTGGGGGGAGGGACACGTGGTGGCTGTCCTCTCTCAGTCCAGACAGCATGACCCTCAAGGCTCCTGAACCAAACCCTTCCAGGAGCAGGCCAAGACAAGTTCATAACTAAGGTAATGGTATCATTCGTGACCCCAAGCAGGGCATTTCCAAGGAGCCATATGGGATATTGGTGGTGAGATCGGAATAAAAGGACCCAGAACTTTTCACAGCATGTCAGAATAAATAAAACTTAAAACACCATCCTATAATTCATCAGTGATGGGGTAAGACCCCATCACACACATACGTGAAAGTTTCGAATGTCAGGAAGATTTAGGATGAAGGGACAGACATCTTTTCCATTAATGTGGATTTTATTTTCTTTTCCTGTGTCATTAATCTCCTGCCAAAGAGTAACATTTACCGTAGTGGGCTCGTGCATTAGAAAAAGGGCACATCGATGTCGTCCTGCAGTCACCAGGGCCGTGAAATGCGCGTCCCACTGCTCGGGCTGGCTGGTTTTTTGTAGCCAACTTTAAGTATCACTGTAGCTATAACCGTGGGTCATTTATCTTCTTGTCCTCTGCCATGCCGTGTGGAGGTCCATCACCATCATTCTCACTCATTTGAGTCCCAGCTCCTGCTAGAGAGGAGTTGGACTTTGCCTAGCGCTCTGGGGCCGTGAATGTCCTCCGGTACATTTAACATAATAGAAAAAAATGAGAAAGTTCCTACAGACTTCTAGATGATACACGAAAATAAACAATAAGGGAATTTTGGAGTGATTAAATTATACATAAAATGGAAAGAAGAAGAAAAACATTGCTGTCTTGTATTTTCCTAATCAGGAATTAATCAATATGGTCAGAAATGGATTGTAGATTAATTACAGTTGAGTCTTACAGCTTCCTATTCTCATTAATTGGGGTTCATTTTATTCAAAGTCAGGCCATTTCTAAAAAAAATATGGTCTAGCAATGACTGAGCCTAACTAGAGTCTTCTGTGGCTGTGGAGAAGAAGAAAGTCCACATGGTAAATTAGACCAAAGGAAGGAAAAGCCCCCGGAGGCTCCCCAGCTTCGACAAGAGCACTGCTCCTGGTACTCGGTCCACAGATGATCAATATAGACTTAGTGTTAGTGCAGAGATCAATCAGAGTGGGTTACATTTATTATTCTCACTATTTATTACAATATTCAAAATTTTCTAATCCAGCATGAGTGCCATTATTTGATTATTTCTTCACTTTACATGATCCCACCATTTTTAATTGCATCTTTACTTTTTGATGGTGGATCTCCCAGTTCCCAGCACTGAAATCAACCTTTTCCCCAAAGAGCTGAAGTTTTGCGTAGTGAACAATATTATCTAAAAACCATGACATGGGTGTTTTCATTTTGTTGGAGAATCCTGTTATTTCTTCTCTGGATCACCCAAAGTTTAAGAAAAAAATCAGCTGTAGAGACTTCCTCCTTTTGGGGGGGCTCATGAACCCTGGAGGCAGAAGAGAAGGCCCTGCTGGTCCCTTCAGGAAGGGTGCTGCTGCAGCGGCTGCTGCTCCTGGCCTGGTTTACGGCCTTCGGTAAATGGGGAACTGCGCCCTGGCCATGCCGAGCCAGCTCTGTGCGGTGTGAGTTGGTGCCGGGGTGCTGCTGCCCGGAGTTTACACACCCTCAGCCTCTCACCCCCACCGAGGGCCACTGTCTTCAGGAAGGACCCCCACACCTGTGTCTTTCTGGTACTGTGCCTGGAGGTTTACAGCAAACAGAGTAACGTGAAAAATATGAGGCATGGTCACAGAATACGGTGATGTTTAGATTTGTAAAAATGTATCACAGGAAAAGACACAGTTCCATGAATCCCTCTCAAAGTCCCCCCATCCCGTTGAACGCACTCGCCCCACCGTCCTTGCCACTCTCCGAAGCAGCTCGGGGTCTTCTTTCCTGAGGACCTCTAGTCCCACTGTCACGTCCACCTTAAAGTCCTGAGTGGATGGAAAACCTTAACCTTTCTTGGTCGTTTTTATTTGAAGGCAGAGCCAAAAGTCGCACGGTGCCTGTGAATAAAGTGGGTGAAGATGCACTGTCACGTTTCTGTTATACAGAAACTGCCGTGAGCGTTTTGGACAGCTTCAGAATGTCAAAGCAGCCAAGTGTTTTGACACTCAGAGAGAGAATTTCCAAAACTGCTTCAGAAAGTATTAGAGGGGAATAATGGCAATGTGTCCTTTATCATAATGATTTTTACATTTTTATTAATTTTATTTTATTAGTACAAGTTTTCAATGCATGAAGTTTACATCCAGCTTAAGGAGTAGGTGCACGTGCACAACACACCTTAGTTCTCTTTTATTCTCCTTCCCCTACCCACCCCTCCACCCCCTCGCTTTGTCTCTAGAACCCTTTTCCCATTTTTATTATTGTTAGCATTACTATTCTTAATGCATGTTTACGGTGTATAATGTTTCCACTCAAGGTGGGTATTTGATACAAGTAAACAACACATCATGAGTCTTGTCACTTTCCCTCCACTACCCCTGTGTCCTTACCCGAGATCACTTAGACCTCTTCCCATCTGCAAATTATCCCCCTATTTCCTTCTATCAATCCTTTATTTCGATCTTTATATACACTTTGAGTTATTCTCAAGAGAGATACCACACAGTATTTAAGATTGCGCATCTGATTCATTTCACTTAGCATTATATGTTCCAGGTGTATTCATTTGCCTGAAAATGGAATATTTTTTAAAAAATTTTAATTTAAACATTCACCAGAGTTTGGGGTCACATCTCATATACACCCAGGTGCACAGTCAAGTGTAATTTAGCATGATACAATGCATTCTTGGCTTTTCCCTTCCCATTACCTTCCAACAGTGAAAATTCTCAATTAGCTAATTATTTATTCAATCCTAATGATCACTAGTCAATACAACCATGAAAAACAAAGTAGGCACTGGAGCTCAAACAGGTTAACTGCTTTTTCTTGTTTACATAAAGAGTAAATACTATGTTCAAAAATCATCTATGTTAATTATTCTTAAATTGCTTGGGTGTGATTTTTATTCAATTGAAATAGAATGATTCCCATTATTTTCTGTTTGTATTTCATTGGTTTTATTTTTTTCCTATTCTTATTTTGTTTTTGTTATTCTCATGGTTTTTGTCATCATTTCATTTTATGTATCTAAAATAGTAACCTGATTCCAAGTGTCAAAACTCTACAAAAATGTGTTTCAAGAAATGTACTTCATCTCTACCATGTTTCCCTAGATGTAAATAATCCAGTAGTTTCTGGTATATCTTTCTTGCTTTTCTTTTTTGCAGAGACAAGCATTACAGTCTTATCACCTATCATGGGTGTCATTCCCCTTGAACTCATATTTCTCAAAATTTATCACTTCTGTAATATTTCATTGGCAGATATACAACAATTTATTCAAACATTTTCACACAGATGATGTGAAATCCAATATCTGTAGTAGCTGATCCTAAAAAAGAAATATATATATATATATATATATATATATATATATATATCTGCATTTTCAGATAGAAGAGAAAAATACCAACCAAACTACCTATGACACTACTAAGTCTCATAAGCCAATTGAGAACTCTCCAGACTCCAAGATGCAGGGGCAAGATGTGTGGTAATTATGAAAATTAGTGAGGGGAAAACAGTTTTCTATTCATTTTTGCTTTTGTTTGCTCAAGAAAATATATGCGATCATATGCATATCGAGTCTCCAATAGTCTCTTCATTAAGTTCAAAATATATCCAGAAAGCTATTAACCAGTTTTTTTTT
>RJWT010009397.1:0-25184 GCA_004365215.1 Cuniculus paca
AATTTTAAATCACAAGTCTGTCTTTTTTCCCCTAAATAAGTATGGTTATTAAAAATGGAACCTGGAACAGATACAGAAAAGTAAAAATGTATTCTCCAACTACAAAATTATAAAGTTGAAATCACATAATGCACTGATCTACTACACTAAAATTTAATATAATGAAATGGTAGGTCATTGATTTGTATTTTTGTATTTGAATTTTACAATATTTTAAATCCAAATTTGTCTCTCTTATGATATTCTACCTTGCAAAGTGTAGGAAATCTGCTCCTAAGTCGAGATTAACATGAACGCAATGAAAGGTATATTTTATATTGTGCTCAGCTTCAGTCCACCTTTCATTGTGTCCTTTGACTATATAGAGCTCGATCCTGTAAACACTTTTTTTCTGCGTTCACAGTGTTACACTGCGCCAACAGAGGGCACTAGAGAAACGTTGGAAGAGGGAGCTTCTCCCCCATTTCCCATGGCTTCTAGTAACACGGAGCGGGGAGACATCCAGTTGTACTTTGCCCTAGCAGTGCCCCCAGGGCACAGTTCCCCAGAAAGCTGGACAAGCCAGGAACACGGATTGTGTGAGGAAAGCTGCATGGAGTGAGTAAAGCCAGCCCAAGAGAGAAGCCATGGCAGCTCCAACCACATGCAGCGCCCTAGAGGTGGAGCCACCCAAACCTTTTGGAGTTCACATCTTGCTACTGACTGCCTCAAATGCTGCAGATGGAACTACAGGACTTAATGTTTGCCCTGCTAGATTTTTGTACTTGCTTTGGTCCCATTCCTTTTGAGACTCCTATTTGGAATGGGACGTGTTTAACTTTCTTTTCATTTGTACAGGGGGTGTGATGCTGGGATTAAGGATGTGAATAACGAAAACCCTATCCTGGGTGTGAGTGGCATCAATCAATCAATAGGCTTAGAGCCTGTGTGGAATATAAAGGAATACAGGGAAGGCAGGCTTCTGCTGCTGCTGCTTCTTGCTGCTTTCTGTTTTCTGCCTGCCATACATGGACCGTTTCTCCTCTGTGTGCCCCTCTGCCATGCCTCTGTGCCTTGGAGCCTGCTGACTATGGACTGAAGCCTCTACAGACTGAGCTAGAAGAAACCTTTCCTCCTTTAACGTTGGGTGTTGGGTATTTTGTCTTAGCAATGAGGAAAGTTTCTAAGACACAAAGGTAACACAATAGCACGGGCGCAACAGTTATTAGCAGATAAACTACATGCATAAATGGGTAGAAAGCAATTTGGATAAATAAAAATCACTATGATTATTAACTGTGTTTACTCAGCCTTAAAACAGTGATTATCTGAAATACGGGGACCCAACTCTTGAAATATCAGAGGGTCACCACTTCAAATACAATCACGCAGAAACAAGATCTTGAGAAATTCTATTTTCCATGTTCGCGGATGTAGAAAAAGGACATATCTTCACTTACTGAGGATGCTCCAGGATTTTATGTACATGTGCAAGGCTTTCACACAAAATTAAGGTTGTGATAGTACACTTTCATTTGGTCAAAAAGCACATAAAAATTAGAATTATCTAAATGTCCTTATGCAATTTCTAACTGCACTGTTGGGAATGATGTGGATATTGAACACATAATACAGAGAATGATAAAAAATAATTCTGATAATTTAGAATAGTTGGGAAAATAGCTACAAATAAAAGATTAAATTCAATACAAGAAAAACCATTTTCAGGAATAGAGCATGGGTAATTGCACAGAGATAGTCCCCAAATGCTGGCTGACTTTCATAACCACTGACTGTATTTTGAAGTATTGCACTGTGATAAATAACTTCTATTTTCTAGCAAAGCATGATGTTCCTTGCAGAATAGTGCATATTCATTTACTATATGATGGTGCTGTTTTTGAAATTTTTCTGACTCCATAGAAACCAACAAGAGCATTCCTCATTAAAATTTTCTATCTTCTGTGTCACTTTTCTGTGCTCTTTTGGTCAGGTGAAAATCCATCTCTAATTTATCTATTTATAGAAGGAAACCTACTGGCGATCAAACAACAATGTTGCCTAAGTATCATCTATTCTATAGTGAATATAATTATTTTCAAACCAGTTAGCAAATTTGGTATCTCTTCCAGGTAAATGCAGTGCTTCACATATAAAAATTGTACATATTCATGGGGTACAATATGGCATTTCAATACATGTATGTAATGTGTAATGATCTGATTATGGTAATGGCTATATCTATCAGCTCAGATGTTTACCATCTATGTGTGTTGGAAACATTTACAAGTGTCTTTACTACCTGTTTTGAAATATACAATTAATTCTCATCAACCACAATTATCCTACTGTGCTATAGAACATTAGAAAATATTCTTCCTATTCAATTGTATCCCTATACCCATTAGCCACATTCTTTCCATATGCCTGTCCCTTTCCTTCCTAGTTTCTGGTAACCATTAATCTATTTTCTATTTCTATGATGATAACATTTTAAATTTTTGCTCATAATTGAGAACATGTATTTTTTGTTTTGTGCCTGATTTATTTCATTTAATGCCCTCCAGTTCCGTTCATGTTGCTGTAAATATTATTTCATTTTGTAGTGGGTAGATAATAAAGATACATACATATCATGTTATTTTAGTCACTCACCTATTGTTGTTGTTACTTTTCTCATTGCTGAGACAAAATATCTGACACCTCAAGTTAAAGGGGGAAAGGTTTATTTAGTTCACAGTTTGTAGAGGTTTCAGTCCATTATTGGCTGGTTCCAAGGCAGGAGAGCACATGGCAGAGGGCAACAGTTCATGGCGATTGAAGACAGCAAAAGCAGTCAGAGAGAAGTGAGAGGTAAGTGTCTTTCTGTCTCTTACATTGTATGCAGGCTACTCTCCCTAGAGCAGGTGTAGCATGCACACCTTTAATCCCAGCATTAGAGCATGAATCAATCACAAAGTCTAGATTCAGCCTCCAAAAAGCCTGCCCCCTGTCATGACTGCATGAGGCTTTTGGGGGGACATTCAGACACAACCATAGCACCTATTGACAAACACCTCAGCTTATTCCATATCTGGACTACTTTGAATATTACCATAGTAAATATGGAAATACAGCTCCTTCTTCAGTATAATGATTTCCTTTATTTTAGATATGTACACAGTTGTGAAATAGATCGTAAGTAGTACTATTTCTAGTTTTTAAAGAAGATTATCCCGTTACCCAAAATGTATAAAATTCAGTGTATAAAGAATTAAAAAACTGGAATAGCCAAAAACAAGTAATACAGGTAGTAAATAGGCAAATGACTGACTGGCTATTTTCAAAAGAAGATGTATGCATAATAGATACGTGAAAAAAATGCTCAATATCATTAGCCATCAAGAAAATACAAATAAAAACTATAACAAAATATTGTCACTTAGAATGGCTACTATTAAAAAAAACAAATAGTAACAGATGCTGATGAGGATGTGGGGCAAAGGGAACTCTCAGATCCTGCTGGTGGAACTATAATTTAGTAAAATCATTATGAAGAACAATATGATTGCTGTGTGAATGCATCGAAATATAACACTGAACACAAAATACTGTTAAAACTAAAAAATTTTAAAAGGTGCTTTTGCTTCAGAAAGCCACTGAACTTGTTAAGGTCTTTTTACTCTATGACAAAGAGCTTTTATTTTATTTTATTTTTTTTGAAGTAAGCATGTTACTGGGTGCCAAGGGTCAAAGGTAATACACAACTGAGTAAAGTTAGTAGGGGAAGTTTATTTTTCACTGCATTTTCATTTCTGTAACCTTCAAAACACTCACTAAACTTGTATTCTGAGATTAGTGGTGGCTACAACTCTGTAAATTTGTTTTCCATTTGAAAGTGTGACTTGGTTAGAATTCACACACTAATCTATGCTGGGAATACCTTTGGAGGCATAGCCAGAATAATGCTTTACCCAGTTTTTAGGCATTTTTTTCCACCTGTCATGTGAGAACTACCTGGTGCAGAGATTTTGATCTTTTTGAGAAATCTACATTTGGAATTATCATGTTTGGGGTTGTGACTTTCAAGTTTGTAAACTGGCCTGGGAAAACTCCAAATTTAGGATAATGACTATTTTGAGAGATGGAAGGAGATGAATGAAGTTTTTCTTAAACTGGGTTGTATAAGTTTATTGTTTCTATACTTTTCAATATGGTTGACATATTTTGTAATATTAAATAATTTAATTTTACCTTCTTAATGGCATAGTTTTAATACCAAATAAAAATTATTGTGCAAGGCAATACCCATAGCTTCACTTCTTGTGAAGTTTCATTGTCTCTATCACTCAACCACTTTTATAGTAACATGAGCTTGACTCTCTAGTGGCCTGTATTTTGTTTACTAATTCCAGGTTTACAAATTTTGAGTAAAATAAAACTTGGAACTTTAAATTTGCTAGCAAGGTAAGTGGTTTCTGACTGCCACTGTAGGATCTTTTATTTTCATACTTTGACCACACAGCCTCAGTCACAAGGCTCAAAAACTGAGACTTTTTCTTTCTTTACTTTGTTGAGATAAATTCATTTTCCTGTGTCAATCTGTGCTCTTTAAGTTGTAGCTGAGCACGCTATGCCTTGGAGCTTCTGATTTAGCTACCTAGTGGTATTTGCAAAATCTTTCTGTGTTTTCTCATGACTGTGAAAAGTTTTTACACACACAGAAGCCTGGAAATATGTAAGTGGTACCTTGGTTCATGAACTTAATTTTTCTACCATTCTGGGGAATGTGGCCACATTTGTGTTCATGCAGGGAAAACGGGCGCAGTTGTCTTCATCAACCAATGTGGTTGATGAAGCAAAAATGGAAGCAAAATTTTGCCAGAGGGGATCTGTCTGTGAACTAACCTGTTTGCCAACAGAAGCGTTTGTGAAAGGAGGTAGACAGTATTACTGTACATAGAGACAGAATATACGTGGTGCTTTCTAACCAAGCTTACTTTTTGATCTTAAGGCTAAATTGTGAAAAATCTTTCTTTTTATTGTCCATCTGAGCCACCATTACCTTTCATTTTATCTTCCCTCACTGCTTCCCTCTTTTGCTGCTTGGCATCTGCTCTCCACACAGCGATCTGATCATTTCACTCCTCTGTACAAAACTCTCCAGTACACCACGTTCAGAGAAAAGCATGTCTATGATAATTTTTTAGGCCATTACCTCCAAAATAGAATTGCTGGACCAAATGGAATATAACAATTTAAAGTTTTTGATTCATATTGTCAAAATACTCTTAAGGATATTTTTCCACTTAAGGAGTCCCTTAATGTGTATGAATACCCATTTCCTGAATCTCCTCTCATTAAATGTTACTACAAATCATTAAAAAGCTACCAGTTTATATGCAAAAACGTTTTAAAATATTATATGCCATTCATTGGTAAGTAGGATTAAATATTTCCCTCTTTAATTTACTCATGTTAATGTTTGAATTTTTATCACCTTCTATCAATTTTGAAGATGTTATCATTCCTTGCACATTTGGCACAGATATTTTACCTTTTAACCTGAGAAAAATTTCCAACCAATGCCTTCAATCGGTGTGTGCGTGTATGTGTGTGTGTGTAATTTTGCCTTGGCATAAGTTTAGAAGGATATTTTTGAAATAAAGATTATACTCATATTTACCCTCATTTAGAGCACTTTTACCTACAGTTTATTCATTAACTTTCACATTTAACTTTTTAAATCACATAAAATGCATTTGATTATCCACAAATGTTTTCAATATTCTTAATTGTGTTACTTCTAAGTCTATATAAATCAAATGGTTAATATTAAAAACATAAAATTTATAAAAATGGGCACAGACAAGAATCTTAGATATTTTAAGCAGGTAAAATCACATATGGTTATTCCATAGTAATTGTGATATATAGAAAATAAAAACAAATATTTTGGATGCTAGAACTTTTAGAGTTAAACTCTTCTACTCTTTTTACTTTGTTTTTTTTGACAGGTGATAAAGCCTTTCATGTACAAAGATTAAGTAATGTACTCAAACCCACTCAAGTAAATAGAGTCTAATATTTTGGTCCCTAATCTAAGTTTAAATGTCAATATTTTAGATGTCTCCTTCCCACATTGTTTTAAAATAAAAATCTGAAACTTATGGTTATCTTTAATAGTACATTCTTTATTTAAAAATTTCCACATTTCATGCATATTCAGTTCTAAATTTTAGTACACAATAAAATTACAAATGGCTATTGATAATAGAAAATGCACTAGGGTGGCAGCCTTCAGTCTTTCAGAACTTTAATTTTGTACATCTACAGAGCAGATAGTCATGGCTCATTAACTATGAAATCTGAGCAACTTGTCAAAAAGATGTAACTGTTGTAAAGCACCACTGGGCTCAGCATTCCAGTACTCCCAACCAACTCCCTGCCTGAAAACTAAGTAATAATCTACTACTTTAGTAGTGACCTGAAATATGGGTCTTTCTCCTCACTGGAGGAGAACCTGAGGAGAAAACATCCTTTAATGCTTTGTTTTCATTTCTGAATCTCAGCAAAGCTGCTAGTCTTCTGATGGTTTTCTGATCCATTACCACAAGACTAGCAATCTCATCTCCCTTGAGGGCAAGAGAAATGTACACTAAGATTTCAGACATGAAAAATGGTCCCAAACATAATCATTGCTGCCCCATCAGCAGTCTTTAATCTGCTCTTATGTTTGGGAATCCCATTTAAAAATAATTTTCTCTTTTGGCAAAAATATTGGACTTCCTACACGGGGTTTTTCCTTAATAGTTTAGGAAGCAGACTTTTGGGGGAATATTGGCAGTAAACCTTCCGTTACTCTTAGACGAGGCTGTTAATAAAATTTTGCCTAAATAAAAACTGTTCTGGCATGCAATATGGCAAACCTCAAACTGTGGTATAGCAGGAACAAAATGAGTATCTTTAGAGCTGAAAATTTTTTTCTAAATGATCACTCAAATACTGATAGTCTCATACATGCACTGAGATGAAAAATCAGTGCAATTGAAGAAAAAAACAATGGTATAAAACAGTTTGGAAGAAAGAAAGTATCCTAATAAATCACTTGTCATTGTGGATAATAGAATACTGCATCATCTTCTATCGGCTAGAATAAAGGTTAAAACACTGCTTGTTCTCTAAACTCCATGATCTTGCTGGCATATTCAACAGTGGGTTCCATCATTATTGCTTTTCTGGTAATGGAAACATTTCTCTTTCTATAATTGTTTATAATTCCTGAAAAGTTTCGTGGAATGTCATCTGCCTTAATAAGTAATAAATTATCTGCTCAATGTGTTGAGAGCTAGCAATAATAATAGGAGAGAAGGAAATTTCTTTTTCCAGCAAGCATAAAATGCTGACAGAATGCTTCACAAATTATTTAAAGCATTTTGCATTAAAATGGAACTTCAAAAAGAAAGGTTGTCTTGCTCTGGAAAAATGATAGGTTTAAAATGCAAGGATACAGCATTGAAAACTTAATTTTAAAACCTTGAGATATTCTGTCTAGACCATTATCAGCAGCAATCTATCACTCAATCCAGCGGTATTTCTGAAGTTTATTTCTTAACTCTGATCATCTCTTCTCAGTACATTTTGCTTCACTCCCATCCTCTTTTTGAAAAAAATTTGAAGCCTTTATTTCAGTCAGAATTGTTCATTCTTATCATTTAAGGAACTGAAGCGTTTTTCTGGTTTACTATAACAGCATGAATTCCTAGATATTTTCCCCGCTGCCTCTATCTCGGTGGTAACCCCTTTCTCCACTTAGCTAATTATTTTGGTATTTATGAGATGATCCTAATGAAATGCTTATCACTTTGCATTTGGTGTTCTGTTTGAGGCACTATTAACTTCCTACTACAGGATGAGGCTTCAACTCTTTTGTCTCTGACTCCTCCTCTGCATATATACAACTCTACTACCTTCCCAATGTGATTATTTCATAAAATTGGGCAGATAAGTATTCAATAATCATGTGATTATGACTATATAAATAATGTTCAAAGAGTCAAGTTAGATATTAAGCTATGTTTAATTACTTTTCCTGTACAATTTTTGAGTTTTCTATAAATAAATGTCTTATTTACTCATTTTTTGCTCTTCTATATGTCCTTCATTACTTAAGCCTTAATCTCTTTAGATGTTCAGATGTATCAGTATCCTATCAAGTTAATATTTCTGGAGGTAACTCTCCCAGTTTATTCTAATCTGTGTTGTTTTCCTCCACATCTGGGTACAGTTGACATTCTGTAATTATTTACCACTCTGCTAGGAATTCCTTTACCACTTCTACTTTGTCACTCTCCTGGTTTTTTTTTTCCTGCCAGACCTTCCTTATAGTAAGTTTGCACTCCCATTTGATAGAATACATCCCCAAGTAGTTCTCATATTAAGCAAATAATTTTTGACTTTATATTTCCAAAAATGATTTGGTTCCATCTTAACAGTTAAAATGTGAATAAGCAATAAAAATGCTGTTTAATACTATATGATGAGATCATAAACTATTACATTTTCATCTGGAATCTTTTTAGGCAGACATTTTACACTTACCATATATACCTATGATTTACCTAAAATTAATTTTTTACACATAGTATAAGGTAGGGATGAAGGTTTATTGTTTACCCCTATGAATGCTGTTTTAGTTAGTTTCTTTTGTTGGGACACAAAATACCTGACACCCATAAGTTAAAGGAGGAAAGGATTATTTTAACTCATGGTTTATAGAGGTTTTAGTCCATAGTTGGTTAGATGCTTAAAGGCAGGGTAGCTTGGCAGCGGAGCGTGGCAGAGAAGGGTCAGTCCATGGCACAGCAGGCAGAAAGCAGCAGCCTTCTTAGTTTCCCTTTTATTCCATCCAGGTTGTAAGCCTAGTGCTTGGTGCCACCCACATCCAGGGTGGGTCTTCCATCTTCAGTAAATCCATTCAACCACACTCAGAACAATGCTTAACCAATCAGTGGGCTGATTCAGTATCACTCCATTATCTAATCACTCCTCAAATCTCCATCTGTGAGTACATGAGGCTTTGGGGGGAATTCTAGGTATAAGACAATAACTGGTGTCCAATCTCCAGCATTGTTTATTGAGAAAAATATTGTGTCACTGATCATGTTTCAAACATTAAACCAACTTTGCATTTTGAGAAGAAACTCTTACTTGGCCGTATTGTCTTCCCTGTTAATATATTGCTAGATTTGTTTTGTTAATATTTCATTAGTGGGCATTGAGGTTTCTTTTTTGTTTTTCATCCAAATTATAATCCTTCTGTTGTGAGAATTTTCATGAATTTCCAGTAGTGTAGTAGGTTGGATAATGCCCCATCTCTCCCCACCAAATATGTGAATATCCTAACCCTTGGAACTTGGCACTGTTATCTTACATGGCAAAAGGGACTTTGCAGATGTGATCAAGTTCACTCTCTTGAATAGGGTGATCATCCTGAGTATTTTGGTGGGCCTGATATGGTTCCAATTGTTCTTATATGGACGGTACAGGAGGTGTCAGAATCACAGAGCAGGTGATGTGACTACAGAAGCAGAGGCACTATGAGGATTGAGGAAAGGGAATGAGTCAAGGAATACAAAGAATTTCTCTAAGCTGAGAAAGGCAAAGAAATGGATGCTGCCCTAGAGCCTCCTGAAGGAGTCAGTCCTGCCAACACCTCGACTTTAGCTTGATAAAACTCATTTTAGACTTCTGGCATCCAGAATTGTAAGATAATAAATTTGTATTGTTTTAAGTCATCACATTTGTAATGATTTTGTTACAGCAGCTGTAGGAAATTAATACAAATGGCTTTCTCCTTTCCTTTTCTTTGTCTTTTATGGAACTCTTGTTTTATCATAATTTCTAGACCATACCAGCAATTTTCTTTCTTTTATTTAGTCTCTTTTACTTCTTCAACTTTCTAGAATACTTTCTAAATTCCTCTATTTATTTAAAATGTTTTATTTTCTAGGACTTTATTCCCTCACTGCTTCCTTATATTGTTTCCAAGATGTTCTTTTTAAAAAATAATATCTTTTGGTTTTATAATTGCAGTATTTTATCTTATTTTCTCTCTATGAATATTAATAGTTGTTCTCTTTGGAGTTTTATTTTCCCTGAAAAATCTGTCACCTTAAAATTTTATCTACTTGTTTTGATTTTTTATTTTGTAGTGGAAGCTTTCTTTTGTTCTTTTGTAGTAACTTAGCTTATCGTCTCAAAGTTAAGAGCTGGGCAGTAAAACTTAAATGGAAGTGTGAACATATAGGTAGGGGTTTCCTCCAACTCTGGAGTATAGAGCTGTCCTTACTGAACCATTGAGAATGACTTGCCATGAAATAGCTTGCTTTTTGGTCATCCTCAATACTGGGTTAAGGTTCCAGTGGGGTTCTCCTCTTCCTCAACTTGCTATGCTATTTACCATTTGCTCAAATATTTTCCACCTTCTGAGTCCTATACTCTTATTTCTGCATCTTGTCTTGCTACACTCTGCTTGTCATATGAGTCATCCTTTACTTGTATTTATATTTTAATGTGGTTTATTGGTGAACTGAAGGGAGATGAATGTGTTCAATCTGCTATTTTTGACCAGACGTAGGATGGCTTAGATTCTTCAGCCTGTTGCTTAAAACAGATGGGTTTCAAGTGCCATCTTCACTGTCTTTTAATTTTGCATGTTCTTGCATCTCAATTTTATCCACTCTTGTGACTTCAACTATTGTCAACAGACCCATGACTTCCAACTCTATATCTCCATTTCCTAGTTTGCTGAATTATTAGAGGTTTACCTCCAATTAGAAGTTCTCAATCAGTTGTTGAATCTCTTCCTGTGCTTTCAAACTAATTGGATTTAAAATTAATCTCATTATTCCACTATATTTTTTTTGTGTCTTCTCTGTATGCAAGCTCGATGCTTTTTTGCATATGCATATTTTAATTCTTCATTGATATCACTAACACCTAAGATTTAAATATGGAAACCATCCTCAACTCTCTCTTCTTCCTTACCTCTAACATATAGTCAGTTACCAAATTTAGATTGCCAATAACTTTCACTATGCATCACTCAGTCTTAACCTATTATTTAGTACAAATACTTTAGTTAAGACTTTCAACATCTATTAAGATACAGACTATTACAGTATCCTAACTTGATATCTTCCTCTACTTTCTCTAATAGTCCAATCTATTGGTGTAAAATTAATCACTCATACGTGTCTTCAGAGTACCTAATCTGTTCCAGATATGGTACACATGGAGATACCATGGGGGATAAGATATTATTCCTCTTTGGAAAAAATAATCCCCTAGTATTGTTATTATATTTATTGGAAATTATAAAGGAATCTATTAAATGTTATGATAGAGAAATGAGAGGGCATGAGATAGCCACCTAAAAGGGTAATCTAACTAAGTTGGGGATACTTGAAAATACTTCTTAGAAGCTTATTCATCTAGAGACCAAAAATTTAGGGGATATACTCCGTACAGAGGAAATAGCTACCTCCAAAGCCTCCAAGTGGTGACCACACTTGATGGACTGAAAGAAGTTCAGTATGGCTGGTGTGGAGAGCAAAAAGAAAATGAGAATAAACCTGGGGATGTAACGAGGAGGCAGACAGCTCAGTTATCTTCTAAAGCAATTTAAAGAATTTTCTACTAAGTGGATAAGCGAATGTCGATTTATTTTAAATTTTAGAAAAATTTATCTTTCTGTTGAAAGTGAGTTGAAATACATCAAGTTGGAAGAAGAGTATCAGTTGTAGTAATCCAGATGGTAGATAACGATGGCCTAAAATGGGGTTAGGACAGAGGAGAGAGAGCAGTTAATATAGTAGGGTAACAGGAGTCAGGCCTGGGAGATTAAAGCAGGGAGAATTAAGAAGCACAGAAATAGGTCTGAAGGAATGATTTGGTGACTTTAATTTTCATTGCTTTGAGTATGAAGTGCTTATGAGACATCTAATAAAGATGATACATAGAAACCTAATCATTAGAAACATTGTATTTACTCTACCCAATAAGCAGAAATTAATTTGTAGTTAGTATAGGATCGGACATGCTGCAAGTGTCAAATATCTAACAGAATTAGAAAAATTAATTAGAAAAAACCCATTAATAATGTAAAAATTGTTAATTGCTTATATGTTGAAATGACAACATTTTGGATATATTGAGTTAAATAAAATATATAAGGAAGACTAATTTTACCTCTTTTATTTCATTTTTATTTATTTATTTTAATTTTGAAAAGAATACAACCAAACAAAATAAAACAGAATAGAATCAATCACAACAAAGCAATGAACATGGTACACGACTTCTAAACAGGGTAAAAGGCACTCAATAATGGTTAGCATAATGCCTCCTGTTATCTTCAGTATAACTGCCCATGCCATCAGGGATAAATAAAATCAAACAAAACACAACAGAATAAAACCAGTAATAAAACCAAACAAAGCAAAACAATGTAAGCAATACAGAACTTCAAGATACGAGTAAAACAGCAGTGGCTACCATCATGCTTCTTGTTATCTTCACAATAGTTGCCCACACCTTCAGACATTACAATCAACGCAGAATAGAGTAAAATCAATCAAAACAAAACAGTGGAAGCCATGCAGGGTTTCTAAACAAGATAATTGGACAACTTTGATGGCTGCAATTATGCATTTTGTTACCTTAAAGTAGTTGTCCATTCCATCAAGTATAATAAAATCAAACAAACCAGAATAAAATGAAACTAATCAGAACTATGAAGACAATAAGTTTCAAATCATGAAAATAGATTAACAGTGGCCACTTCCTTCCCTTTTTAGATAATTCCTTCCCTATCATTTTCACCATATGTATTGTGCATTTTGGATCCCACTAACTTCTTTAGTTTGTTATGTTAGGGAGACAACACGAAATTCACCCATGTGACTCTGAACCATTTCATCCATGAGCATTATCACCAGTTACCTCTATCCACCTACAAGAGCCTTGAGGTTATCTTTCTTTATAGCTCAGTAGGTTTCCACCACATAAAATGCCATGTCTTTCTTATCCATTCTGCAGTTGATGGATAAGCTACTCCTACTTTTTTTCTGGCTTCCTGTCACATAGGGCATTGTTCTCTCTCCTTTGACTTTCAGTCCATGAATTATCTTTCTAGTTAAATGTGTTTCTTAAATAGAACATATTGATGGATCTTGTCTCCTGATCCACTCTGCCTGTTTCTTTCTACTGGTGCATTGAAGCCATCTACATTAATAGTTACAGCCTTTTGCACTGTGTTGTCTCTGCCATGCTATTTTCCTGCCACTGGCTCCCTATTTTTCCTCTCCATTCGATCAACTGCCCCTGCTTGATAGTCCCCCTCTGCTGTTGTTCCTGAGACTGTGGTCCTTTTTATCTCTCTCTAGAATGTCCTTTAGTATTCTTTGTAGGGTTGGTTTGGTGGTCATGAATTCCTTGAGTTGTTCTTTGTCATGGAAGTATCTTGTTTCTTCATTAATTTTGAAAGAAAGTTTTGCAGGGTACATCAGTCTGGGTTGGAAGTTGTTTCCTTTCAGGACTTGCAATACTTCACTACAGCCTCTTCTTGACTTGATGGTTTGTGTTGAGAAGTCTTCCATGATTCTTTTGGTTTTTCCATTTTAGGTGATCTGTTTCTTTTCTCTAACAGCTTTTAAGATTCTGTTCTTGAGTTGAATTTCTGGGATCTTGATTATTATATGTCTGGATGTAGATTTGTTTTGGTTATGGCTAGCTGGAGTTCTATATGCCTCACTTATTTGAATGTCATTTCCTTTTCCCATGCTTGGGAAGTTCTCTGAAATTATTTCTGTAAATAGAGTCCTGATGTGATTTGTCTTGACCCCTGCTTTTTCACTCACATTTTTTATTCTTAAATTAGTTTCTTGGCATTGTCTTGCAGTCGTTGAATTGTTACTTCCTGTTCCTTGTTACTTTTAAGAGACCTTTCCTTTCATGATCACAAGCTGCAAACCTGTCTTCAAGGTTTGAACGTCTCTCTTCAGTTTCTTTGAAATGTTTTTGACAGGTTTCAATGGAGTTTTAAATTTCCTGGATATCTCTCAATCTGTTTCATGCCTTCTAAATCTCTCTTATATTGTTCTTACATGGTTTCCTTCATTTTCCTATGCTCCTCTATTTTTTTTTTATCTATGCCTTCTTTAGAGGTGCTTGGCAATTCTTTTATTATGTTTTTCATTTCTCCTTTTACCTGTGATGATATTCCTGTTCTAATTTCTTTTATAGCCTCATGAAGTTGTTTCTTTATTTCAGTTGACATCACTTCAGACATTTCAGGTGTGTGACTCCTGATCTCTTCCATGTTTACCTCTCCTAGACTTGTGCTGCTGGGTTGGATGCCAGAGATTGCCTTTTCCTTCTTTGTCTTGACATATTCCTGGTTTCTTCCATACAGGTGGGTAGTGGGGTCCCAGGCACTTCTGGGATTGGCTACAATTTCTCTGAAGTGAGACTGTTTGGTTTTTCTAGCCAGTGCTGGCTATGGGTATCTGATGGTGGGTGCCCATGCTTCTGGACTGAGCTGGGTACCGGCCTACAAGGGCCATAGCATAGGAGTGAAGCTGGCCAGGGCCTGTGGACTTAAGCTGGTTAAGAACCTACATGATGTTGTCTGGAATGCGCATGAGCAGGACTCAGTCCCAGCAACTTCTGAGGGTCTGCACCCAACCTGGATCTGCTAGAAGAAGCCAGCAGCAGTCCTGGCCCTGGGCTTATCCTGCCCAACTAAAAAATGGCTCCCGACCAATCACTCTCTCCCACGGGAGGACTGAGTCCTCTGCACTCGCTGCCAGCCCAGTGCAGACCTCCACATCTGCTGCTGTCCTCCACCACTGTGCCTCTCTGCAGAGAGCTTTGGGATCACCAGCTGCCACCACAGCCGTGCATCCCCCGGCTCCCACAGCTCCTCTTGCAGGGTGAGTCCAGGTCCAGGCTGAGGTCCTGCCAGCTACCACCTTCTTCTTTATTTAAGTTTTTCTTTTTACTCTCTTTGTGGGCTTCAATTCACATTTTAGATTCTTTCTGGGTCCAGGGGACCCACTTCCTTCCTTCTTGTCCTCACCGTGATGCTATATTCCAGCATCTGAACTGTTTCTCTCAGAGAGTCTGTTTACTCTGCTGCTTACTGTTCTGCTATCTTCCCAGAAGTTCTTTTTATTTCATTTTTAAAGAATAAAATATATTTGTTTTCCTGAAACTAATATAATTATTGTGTATCACAAACATATATCCATTAAAAATGAAAAAAATTGAGTACTAGATTCTGAAATTTCATATGAGACTCACATTATATTTCTCATGGACAAGCTGTTCTACATCTATCTCCTGAGTTGTCAGAATCTTCCTTTATTATGCAAAGCAATTTAATTCTGTTGGCTCTAAACTTGCTTATTCCAATCTACAAAAACAAACCATTCAAAACTTAAAACATTCGTATTTCCACTTTGGCACTTACCGTACTATAGTGTGATTAGTTTTAAATTTCTTTTTTCCTGACTAGACTGTCAACAAAGAACATGTGTTCTTCATCTTTTTGTCCCTAGGAATTAGCACAGTGGTACGTGGTAGGTCATCTATAATGTTTGTTAAGTGATAAGAGTGGGTTCTTTATTATCTGAAAAAGAAGTGTTAACTAAATTTGAAAATTACATTCATAGCAGTTGGCCTGGTATAAACTGAAAATAGAAGTAAGTACAGCTTAGCATACTAAAGCACTTTATTTTCCTTTAACCTTATAGATTGATGTCATAGTGATCACTGTATACTGATTATTGCATGTTTGTCACAAAGTCTGTAACCTAAGTATCTATCATTCTCCTCTAGACACGTGAATAGATGCAGAGAGGGGATTTAAATCAATAAAGCTAACAAATAAATAACAAACTGGAGAAATGGATCCTGTCACTTAAGAGCACATAGGGTGAAGGACTTATTGACAGATCTGATAACTTAGAAGTCTGAGTATTGATAGCCGAGGTCATTATGAAATGAATACTTACTCAAGATCATATTTACATCCAGTTGTTAGAGCAAATATTACAAATACCACACTGTGACATTGTCTTGTTTGGCCAGATATGATTCCACTAACACATATTTTAAAGTTTTAAATGTACTCAGTGACTGTTATGGTTTGTATATAGTTGGCCCCCCCCCAAGCCTCATGGAGTCATGGAAGTGGTTGAATATAGTGCTTGTGATTGATTTGTTGTCTAGTTCTGGGATTGGCGGTGTGAGTTCTGTACCCACCTGGAGTGGAAGGAGGTGGGTTCTCCCTTTTTGCACGATTTGTTCTTGCTGCTTGCAGCCGCCATGAATGGCTGCCCCCTCAGCCATGCCACCTTGCCTTGGAACCAACTGATTATGGACTGAAATCTCCAGAGAAACTATAAGCTAAATAAACCTTTCCTTCCTTCACTTTGGGTGTCAGGCATTTTGTCTCAACAATGAGAAAAATGTAACCAAGACAGTGACTTCATACAACAGTATCCCTCAAAGAAAGGAACTTTGTCTATGGTCGAGAAGAAAATGTCAAGATACTAAGCGCACAAGGTGATATGGTGAAAAATGATAATGCAAGTTGAGCCAGATATCAAGTTGAGCTTTAGGTACTTGAAGTTGCATCTGATTTTTAGACCACATATTCAATAATCTCACTGTCAAGAGATGCTGCATGGTTTATGTTAAGCAAAGATTTTAGGTCCTAGGAGTATATATATGTGAATGAGAGGAGTGGGCAAATGTTAGTTCAGATGTGTGGCAATCAATTAATGGCTCCCTGAAATCTTGGTTCAGAGAGGGTGTGTCTGAGGAGTTCTCTCCCAGAGTAGGGTGTGCATACTTAGCATGCAGTTGCCACATTACTGGTGAGTAGCTAGTACTGTTCTATGTGCCTGGGAACCAGGGTAACCCTTGGCATTGATAGCTGCAGGAGACCAAAATTTCTTTCCAATCTGCCTGCGAGGTCTGCATTCTTCTTTCCTGAAACTTGTTCTCTAAGGGGAAAAGGACAATCTGTTGCCATGGTGTCCTTGTTAATTCCCAACAGTATTTAGATAATGCTTTGCACAAAGTGTGATAAATAGCTGAATAAATAATAATAAAAAAAGACTTAGTAGATTACAATGCTCTGTTACCATGGATGTCCTGGCTTCAAACACTTTGGATTTCATCCAAATCAGCAGTATTTTTCAGAAGCAGAAGTGAGAACATATGACATAGTATCTTATCTCCTTTTCACTGTCCCCAAAGCAACAAAAAGCCAGCCAAGGAATTATCTTTCCAGCAGTTTAGGGAAGTTTCAGTATGGACTGATAGCCATAGAGAGTGTATTGTACTATTACATTTTAGTGCAACATTAAATTAAATTTGAGAAGGCAAAGTTTATCATAATAAAATGAACATATCAACTGCTTCTTTTACTTTAAACAACTGTCTTTCAAGAGGTAAATTGTATCATGACATAATAGCTTCTTTTTAAATCTAGGGTTCTTGGAAAAACCACACTAGTCTGATTTGTCACTCAATTCTTAAGATTACAAACCTAAACAGCTTTAAAATAAAGCCAATTATGCAAGGAAAAATCTCTAGAAAAGACATGGGGAAAATGTTCTTCTTATATACATACTTAGTCATATAATCTACTGATTCTGTTTCTTATTTTCAGCTGGAAAAAAAACTAAGCAACTGCTAATCTTTTATATTTTCTACTAGTTTAGCTAGAACATTTCAATGTTGGTTTTTGACTAGATAGTCCCTATAATAGTAGTAATATAATAATGAATGTGTAAGTTTTAATTCACAGTATAGTTGTAAAAATATCCTGTTGCATGTATTTGACTGATAGAGGGAAAGAGAAAGAGAGAGACAGATAGAGAGTCAGGGAGAAAGAGAGAGAGATGGAGACAGAGACAGAGACAGAAACAGAGATAATTAATGGGCAGTTTAAATGATAAGCTGACTTTGTATAACAATGGCCACCAGAAAAATATCTCACAAATAAGGAAATTGGCCAGTGCAGCAAATCTAACTATCATTTATCATACAATAGAAAGCAGAGTAGGAAGGAATAGTAATTTTCATTCTAATGCTTCTCTAACCCAAAAACTATTTTCCATTAAGAAAAGTTTTTAGTTATTCACAAAATTCATTCTCCCTGAAATTAGCAAACTCTTTAATCCTTAAACTTTTTAATTTTCTCTGTTCTAGCTGATCACTTTTGTGGTTGTGATTCAGAAAAAGCCCAGAGTAAACATTTCTTCCAAAGTATTTATCTACAATCATACCACAGTGGAAAACAAAGAAAGCTGGTTACTACAGGGGCCAGACCCCTGTGGATTCTGGAACAATTCACAGTTCTCTCTACTCCTTGAAACAAACCTTACCTACAGCGCTGTACTCTTGGTTTATCTGAATGTAACTGAAAGTTATTTCTTCTTCAAAGATGGTAACTGAATCATTTATATGTAAATAGTGTGATTAGATCATAGTGTACAATTCTTAAATTTTCAGCATGCTGTGAATATTGCCAATTGATTAATATTCACAGAGTCTCCAGATTTAGGATTAGAAATGGAAAATGAGATCAAGAAACTATTAATTTCTCAGATGGATGATTAGGATAAACAGAATTACAATTTCAGTCCCCATGGGTAAGAAGTAGGGATCAGAAGTCCAAATCTCCATGAAGTTCAAAGCAACTGCACAAGAAATAAATTGATGAGGAAACAGTGAAAATGGTTGTCTGCAAATGACCATGTCTTAGAAACACTGGAGGAATTTAAATGGCTAATGCCATGCTGATGGACATTAAGTAAAGGATGGGAATAAATGTGAATTTTGGCTAAGAATTAATGCAAATGTTTACAAATGACAACCTGCATTAAACTGAAGTGTCTTTAAGCCTAGTAAGACATCAGTGATTTAATTTTAATAGCAACCCTAATTAAATTCTCCAAATTAAATAGGATAGTCATGTTTTTTCTCTTGGCTTTTCTTATTTACTTTTTGCCTTCTGGCATTTTTTTTTTTCTGGCTTTAACAGCCAGCTTTGACTTGCTACATCTTCAATGAAAAAAGGAGGAACAGTAATGAACCCAACAAGAACTTGAATCTCTGGTCCAAATGGGGTTCCGCTAAACTCAAGGAGTCTGACTGGATCACTTTTCAGCATACAAGATATTCAAAAATAGTTTCTTAAGGGAAAGACAATCTTTGTATCAGTTGTTTTATGATAACTACACACAGTGGAATTATAGCAGGTTCAGGAGATTAGATATCCAGATGATTGTCCAATATTGGTGTGCTGAGATCATTAGTAAGTGAGACCAAGTAGGCATTGATCTGTCACATAATCCTGGAAAGAGGAAGAGAGAGATCTGTCAGAGCTAGAAATACATTCCAGAGGTCAGTTACCGGGGTTGAAATAAATTTGTTGGGCATTACAACCTAATCTATATCTAGTAAACATTAGTACTCTCACACAAAATAGTAGCCTTCTCAAACCTGGTGCTCATTATCTTTTCATTCTCTTTTATTATTTTCTTACTTCACCAATCTCTGTTCAGTATCCTCTACAAGTTTATTTTGTCTACACAATAGAATATAAATTCAACAAGGGTTTTTACCTGTATGTCACTTGCATAGTGAGTAAATGTTTGTTGAATAAAAGAATCAGTTAGGTTTGCGTTAGTGAGAATGTTTAGCATATGGGTTAAATGTATATTTTGAATAAATAAATATGATTATCTTAATATTTATTCTGCATAAATAGTTATAAGAATACTTAACTGGAGGGAAGTGATGCCTGAGAATAGTGCTAAATTATGGAAATTTAAGGTTATTTTAGTAGAGACAATCAAAATAAAATTTTTAAAAAGCAGGGACATAAGATGTCCTATAGCTTTAAACTATTTTAGGTACAAAAAATAATAAATGCAATTTCTAAACAAATAGCTCCAATTATAAATTATATTGCACGATCTTTTGCTTTTAGGCAGAGCCCATGGATTATGGAGACTAAGAATATGCACATGAAAAATGAAGTTCATTTATCTGCTTTGAACTTATTTTTAGCAAAAATGAAATGCAGTGATGGTTTGGTTACTTCACTCAGGTTACTGTAAGTATAAGAAACAAATGTTTAAGGAATCTCTTTGAAAAGAAAGAAATATAGTCATTTTTGGTTCTCTTTATCACAGTGAGTCAAGATCATAAGAGTGCAAAATGGGATATGAATAGGATTTATTTTAGCACAAGTTATTCTTTAGGAAACTAAATTGTGCGTTGTGTCAAATTTAATAAAATAGGTTTTTGATCAAATAATTGTAAGATATAATACAGAAAATAATTGTATCATACAATTAAAGCTGCCGATTAAAATGTGCAATAAATGTAAGGCAGCATAGTTTTACCATGGGATAAAAAAGGAAAGTATATAGCAATATCTGTGGAAATACTCCCAGTAACAATTGTAAACAAAGGCATACTATAGCAAACAATTGTAAACAAAGGCATACTATAGCAAAATTGTTTATTCTATTTTATAGGCAAGTGAGGGAATTATTGAAGTGTGAAACTATAAATCATTCCTGAAATCATAAATATAATTCAACTGCTTTGACTTTCCAAACGACTTTATCAATATTCCAAAAGATTACTTTAATCCCACCATTCTGACATATAAATACCACTGTACGGAGGTAGCTGTAGGGTGTGTTAGACAAATTGGGTCAGCTGATGGGAGGGCTAAGAAGGGATAAAAGTGGGAGCCAACACAAGAAGTCAGTCACTGGGGAAATTCAGTATCAACATGGGAAGAAGTAGTAAGGTGATGGAGCTGATAGTTTAGTTATGAATACAGTGGCTGCTCTCACAGCTTATTTTTATCGAATGCTAATCTCATGGTGCATGAGTGAGGTAGTTTAAACTTAGCTACAGATTCGACATATTGCAATCTGAGTTGGACTGTGATGAGTTGCAACTTTTTGAGGTATTAAGAAGGGATGAGTAAATTTTGCATGTGCAGGGAATGCAAATGATTGTGGTTAGAAGGTAAACTGGAAGAAATGCTTTGCAAATTCTTCCTGCCAGAGGTGGAGTACATTTCCCCACTCCTTGAATCTGGGGTTGACTGTGTCTTTCCTTGATGGACACATATGGCAGAAGCAATGTTGAATGAAGTTTGAAGCCTAGGACCAAGTAGCTTTCAGTTTCTGTTTTTTCACCCTTGGAATGCTGCCCAGTGTCTACCATAAGGAAGCTTGTCTAATAAATTAAAAGATAATAGCATATAGAAGAGAAACCAAGGCATCTCAGCAGTCAGTCAGCACCTGTGATCAGGCATCTGAGTGGGGCCATCTTGAATCTTTCATCCTAGCTGATCCTGTAGTGAAATGCAGCTGAATGGATGATAGCAGCAGAAAATCTACCCAACTAACCCAAGTAATCCTAAGAAATAACAATTTATTGCTCTTTTAAGGCACAGAGCAATAGTTAACTAAAACAGATGGGTTATATTAATTTTTTTCATTCTTTTATTTGTTCATCCATCCTATACTTTTCAAATATTTGTGTTGTGCAAGATTCTGGGGGGCATGAAGGATCATATTACTGATAAACACATTACCACTTTTCAGACCTCCTTATACCTACTTTTCAAGGTAATTAGAGCTCTGCAGATAGAAAAAAGGAATATATCTGAGAATTTCTATTATGAAGGGCCAACACTACCCCCTTGCAGTGGGAAGATAAAAGAATTACTATATTTGAATTGCAGTTTTCTAAGTTACCCCAGGGACTTAAATTCTTTTTTGGGGAAACTGATTCTTTGATCTGGGAATGAAAGATAAAGTCAACAAATAATTAAATAAACACACAATGCTTCAAGAACATAGCATTAGTTCTTTTAGTTCTAGGAAGAACATAATCCATCAATTATTTTGGGAAAAGACCACAAAATAAATTGAATCCAAATACTCTGAAAAAGATAAGTATTCTGTTTAAGATGGTATAAAGTGGTCACATATTTGGCCAGTTTTATGTTTTTGAAGATCTTTAGGGAGATCCTTTGGGTCTTGATGGGGAGAGAGATGAGGATAGAAAGAATTGTTTCTCTGGTATAGATATCAATTACTCCATGACAAAACACTCATTACTTAATCCTGAAAATATATATGCATGGTCTTCTTTAACCAATTGCTTAGAGGAGATTAAGGAGAAATTTTGAAGATTGCAGGGAGAATCACACAGTCCTGGATTACTCTGGGAGGAAGGGAGTACTATTAAAAACAGTCCAGGCGGCAGCATCTCTAGAGTCTTATAGAAGTTACTTGACAAATCCAAACAACCCAACTTGGGCAAACATACTGTGTATTTAGGAACTTGCTAAGTTGACAATCATAGACAAAATCTTTTTCATGGAGAGTCATTGGTGTATTTCCCTAGAGAAAGTAAACACTTTTAAAAATGATTTGCTCTGGGAAAAGAAATAGAAACATGAAGGTGGAGAAGAATGGGTTCTCTCTTATTAGTCAGAAGTAAGTTCTGGGCATGTAGACACAAGGGAAGACACTATCACTGTTGGACTTGGTTGGTTCTTATCATAGGAGGAGGCTGAAATAAAGATTCCACAGTATCACAATATCATAAGGGGAGTGGTCCTATTTATCCTACTTCTACATGACTTCAGTAAAAATTTTAGTTGGATGATGAATTAAGACAAGCTCTGATCTCATTTCTATGGCATTTCATGACTTTAACAGCCAGTATCAGTCACTTTTCTTTCATGAATTTCAGTCTTTTTTTGTTTTGTTTTTTAAATGACCATACATGCTCTAGGATTACTATGTAGACAAATGGAGTGATTTCTTTGAAAAGTACACTGGAACTCCAAGGAAATGTGAAGATAGAAGGAATTATAACAGTTCTCATATTAGGTTGTAATTCTATCTTAGTCCTTTCGATAACAGAATACCTGAGACTTGGTAAGTTATAAAGTAAAGAAATTTATTATCTATAGTTTTGGAGGTTTGGGAGTCTAAGACCAAGAGCTGTCATGGGCCTTCTTTTTGTGTCATACCATAGTGGAAGGCAAAGAAGAGAGAGAGTAAAAAGGAGAGCAAGAGTGTGAGAGAGAAGAGAGATTGCAACTGCAAGCTTTATTAAAGCATTCATTCTGCCTTCATGCTCCATTCACCTTGCCTGAAGCTCCACCTCCCAACGTAGTTGTATTCGGGATTAACTTTTCAAAGCATTCTTTTTAGGGAACATATTCAATCCAATTTTCAGAGTTGATTTAATCTCTTTGAAATCGTAAGGAGTAGAATTTTGCATTTATAGAAAATAAAGCTACAAGTCAGTACTTAAAAGTCGGAATTCTATGACGAAACTAGTCTTAATACAATGTAGTTTAAAGAGCCCAAAAAATCTAGAAGAGGAAAATAGCAAAATTGTGACATAGTTTTGTACTTTTCTACCATCAAAGTTCTTTGGGGGAAAATGAGAGCATTCTTAAGACAGTGATATAGACAATACCGGCAAAAACTCTCTTATTCGTTAAAATTTTAGCATTAACAACAAAGAAAACCAAAGAAACATTTTTTTCTTACTAAAAGAATGCCAAACCTTCAGATTTATTGAAAAGGGTGAAACTAATTAATTGTTTTCAGTATATATGTGCTGGCTGTTTTATAAAACTCTGAATTTTGAGGAGTTTGAGTTAAATGACTGAACAAGACATTTGGAAACCTAACTTATTAGATGAACCAGTCAAGTATGTATGTCTTTCTCTCAGTTGTGGAACTGTCTTCAAAAATATTCGTGTTTGGGTAGTTAGAGGAAAATCAGAATTATTTTCCAGTAAGTAGCAAAAATTCACCCTTATGAATACAGAAATGAAAGTTGATGTACCTATTCAGTTATTTCCTTATGTAAGACAATGGGATGATATACTCAAAGTCTTGGGAGGGAAAAAGAAATCCAACAACTAAAAGTCACATACCTAGTAAAGTTATCCTTCAGAATTGAAGGAGAAATAAAGCATTTCACAATAAGCAAAAACTGAGAAATTTCATCATCACCAGAATGACCATATAAGATATGGTCAATGAAATACTACACTAAAAGTGAAAGGATGATAAATACTATTATGAAAATATGCCAAATTGCAAAACTCACTAGGAGAACTGGGCTGTTGCAGGTGTCAAACTGTCCTAACCAGCTCTACACCTTGGTTCCCCTCAACACAGAGCCTCAGAGGTGACTACCAAACAACTGATTGTAGATGAGGCCAACACCTGAGAGAAGAGGCAATCCTGGAAGAGGAGACTGCTTCAAGGTAGGAGTAATGCATGAGTCAGCAGTGCTAGCTCCAAAAACAAAACAAAACAAAACAAAACAAAGCATAACACCCAGGACTGGTATAAATAGAAAAAAACAAAAAAAGTCTGGTGTTTTACCCGACAGTGACTCCGTCATGACAGGATAGTTTGAGAAGAAATCTAGTGTAGCACCTGCCTTATTCCCATTTATTAAGGCATCATTTGGGGAAGAGGTTAATTGTGTGGAACTGAACAACAGAACACCTATAGAACACTTTCACTTCAGGATTTTCAGTGTTATCCTCCACAAAGACTGAAGGAGAGATTGCTACAGGGAGAGGGTCAGGGCTAGCCATAGATTCCTGGAGAAATTCAAGCTCAGGCCGAAAGAGCCAAAAAGGTCTGTGTTTTGTGCTACAAGGCTAAGTGCACTGGTTGTGCCTTTCAGAGGTGGCTGGATTTGAAGGTGGTCGCAATGAGTCCCACGGTCTGCTTGAACCTCTGCCCTGCTGCCTACATCCAGTGGAGACTACTGGTCTGATTGCTTCCCCATGTACTAACACTAGGAGGGAGGTGTCTCAGCTTGGGTGGGTGCAGCCATCTTGGATTTACAGATGGGGGACCACTTGAGAAGAGGGGAAGTGGTCACCTCATAAATTTACAGGGTATGCAGCAGAGTGGAGAAGAATGTGACTTGCTGGATTACAAAGACTACAGGTCCTGGAAGGAAACAACTCATTTGAAAATTCTTAAGATTTTTTCTTTTTCAGCCAGGCATGGTGGCTCACGCCTGTAATCCCAGCACTCGGGAGGCTGAGACAGGTGGAT
>RJWT010009398.1:0-15800 GCA_004365215.1 Cuniculus paca
TGTTTTTCCCCTCCATGCTCACGTGATGGTCCCCCTCCGTCGCTGTTCCTGAGACTGTGGTCATTTTTATCTCTCTCTAGAATGTCCTTTAGTATTCTTTGTATGGTTGTTTTCATGGTCATGAATTCCTTGAGTTGTTCTTTGTCATGGAATTATCTTGTTTCTCCATTTTGAAAGAAAGTTAGGCAGGGTATGTCGAAAGTTTTGCAGGGTTGGAAGTTGTTTTCTTTCAGTACTTGTAGTACTTCACTCCAAGCTCTTCTTGACTTGATGGTTTGTGTTGAGAAGTCTGTCGTGATTCTGATGGGTTTTCCTTTATAGGTGATCTGTTTCTTTTCTCTAACAGCTTTTAACAGTCTGTTCTTGAATTGAATTTCTGGGATCTTGATTACTATATGTCTGGGTGTAGATTTGTTTTGGTTATGGCTAGCTGGAGTTCTATATGCCTCACTTACTTGAATGTCACTTCCTTTTCCCATGCTTAGGAAGTTCTCCAATATTATTTCTGTCAATAGACTTTTTATGTCATTTGTGTTGACCCCTGCTTTTTCACTCATACCTTTTATTCTTAAGTTACGTTTCTTGTCATTGTCTTGTAGCCATTGAATTGTTATTTCCTAGTTCCTTGTATTTTCGTTTGTTTGTTTTTTGTTTTTGGTGGCAGTGGGGATCGAACTCACAACCTTGCACTTGCTAGGCCGGCGCTTAGGCCACTGAGCTAAACCCCCAGCCTGGTTCCTTGTTCTTTTAAGAGATCTTTCCTTTCGAGATTGCAAGCTGCAAACCTGTCTTCAAGGTTTGAAAGTCTTATCTTCAGTTTCTTTCAAGTGGTTTTGCCAGCTTTCAATGACGTTTTTAATTTCCTGGGTATCTCTTTGAATCTGTTTCATATATTCTGAATCTTTTTTATAATGTTCATTCAAGGTTTCCCTCATTTTTCTATGCTCCTCTGCTTTTTTATCTGTTTTCTTTAGAGATGCTTAGCAATTCTATTATTATGTTTTTATTTCTTCTTTTACCTGAGATAGTTTTTCTGTTCTAATTTCTTTTATAACCTCATGAATTTGTTTCTTCACTTCAGTTGACATCACTTCAGACATTTCAGGTATGCGATTCCCAATCTCTTCTGTGTTTACATCTCCTGGACTTGTGTTGCTTGGATTGGAAGCCAGAGACTGCCTTCTGTTCTTCATCTTGACATATTCCTGGGTTCTTCCAAACAAGTTGCTAGTGGAGTCCCAGGCATTTCTTACATTGGCTACAGTTTCTCTGAAGAGAGACTGGTTTTTCTAGCCAGTGCTGGCTATGGGTATCTGTTGGTGGTCCTTGGGTGCATTGGTGCCGGTGTGACTGCTGGTTTTTCCACAGCCTGCGCTGGCTCCCCTCTGGCTGGTGGAGTGTGTGCGGCAGTGGGGTTGACCATGGCCTGCGGGCCTGAGCTGGCTATTGGCCAGGAATCTAAGCAGGATGGACTCTGGATGCATGTGGGGGCAGGATGCAGTCCAAGCAATTTCCAGGTCTGCACCCAGCTAGGATCTGCTGGAGGAAGCCTGGAGCGGTTCCTGCCCAACTCCAAAATGCCTCCCAGCCAGTCGCTCTCTCCTGAGGGAAGACTGAGTCCTCTGCACTCACTGCCAGCCAGTGCAATCCTCCGTGTCCACTGCTCCCTTCCACCACCACGCCTCTTTGCAGAGGCCTCTGGTGTCACCAGTAGCCACTGTCAACATGACTGTGTGTCCCCAGGTTCCAACAGCTCCTCTCGTGTAGTGAGTCTGGCTCCAGACTAAGGCACTGCCAGCTACTGCCTTCTTCTTCATTTAAGTGTTTCTTTTTACTCTCTCTTTGGGCTTCATTTCATACTTCAGATTCTTCCTGGGTCCAGGGCACCCACTTCCTTCATTCTTGTCTTCCCCATGATGCTGTATTCCAGCATCTGGACTGTGTCTCTGAGAGAGACTGTTTACTATGCTGCTTACTGTTCCACCATCTTCCTGGAAGTCCAACTACACATTCTTAATCCTGTTTGTGAATCTCTTGAGTTATGTATAGGAAAAGCTCTGGTGCATGACTTTTGTCCCACCTCATTCATTTCTACTGTGTGTCTATGCCAACAGAAAACACAGATAACATCATTGTTACCTATCTCTACCTGCTTTACTTTTGGTGGAATTCTTGTGCATTATATATTTTCAAAATCACAAATTTCAAAAATGTATCTTTTTCTAACATTTTGAATTTATATATATATTTTTTATGGGATGTCAATATACACATCAGATATATAGTTTTGTAGTAGTTAAGCCAAACTGACCTTGTTTTATTTGAAAGGATTTCTCAGTTTTTATTTCTTGGGACTGTAACTGATAGTAGTATATGGTGGTACCTCACTTCACAAACTTAATTTTTCCACAATTCTGGTCACAAATGGAATTGAAAAAGAACTGAATCAAATTCAGTGGTTAGGTTCAGTGTTGACCTTATGGGGAGATGTGATTTGGTTCTCATCCAGTTCAGTTTTTAATCAGAATCATAGAAAGAATTAAGTTCATAAACCCAGGTACCACTGAATTTCAGCTCCTGCAGGACTTTAACAGGTGTCCATAGGATGGGAGAGAGGTCCTAGGCCAGGGATTATTAGTCTTTTTTCTGCATAGGCCAGGTAGCACATTTTCAGTGCTGCAACCTGTGTATTTTACATCTTCACTATTCAACTCTGTCTTTGTGTACTAGAGACAGGGATGGTAGGGGCCCCACACTGTAGGAATCTTAGCGCATGGCTTCCCATCAGCTGGTTGCAGTCTCATTCCTTCTTTCCCTAGAATTTCACCAATCAGAAGTGGTTATTAACCATAGAACATGTTGCCTGCTAAATAAATTGCACATTCCAGAGGAAAACCTAGATAGCCTGAGGTCATCTTTGTCCAGAGAAGAAAAGAACGGGATTTTTGTTTTTGTTTTTTAAGTTTAGTTTAAAAAATAATTTTTTTTGTTAAAGTTAATAAATGTATTATAGGAAAAAACACATGAAGCATAGAGAAAAGTCATTTGCAATCATAAGCAGCTTAGCTGGATATTATTTTAAGTCCCATGTGTACATATGACATGTCTTTTTGTGTGACTGAATTTGTGCAGTGTGTCATACTTTCCACACATCATGAATATTCACCAATTCAGAATCCCAAAGCTACAAGAGAATTGATAAATACAAACACACTACAGCAATTCAGTGTGTTAGAAAAAAATTATAATCCTGTCTTTCTTGTGAGTAAAAGTTTCACTGTGTATAAAAATGGCAACAGGTCTCCAGATAGATGTATTGGCAAAATTACAATTGCAGTTGCAAAATTTGGACTTATTTTCTTGTTATATACACTGTATGCACAGCAAAACAAAATTCAGAAAACATACAGAAAAATGATGCCAAAAAATGTCCAAGTACTAACACATTAACATACTACCTTTTGCATTTGCTTCTCTCCCACCTCCCCTGAACTAGTGAACAAGTACAGACAGTACCCCTATTGCTCAAGAATTGATTTAATGATTTCCTTCCCAAAAGACAATATTTCACATGAATTCTAGCAAAGAGATATTTATAAAGTGATATTTTCCTACCTCTATATTTAGCATAACTGGACACTTCTAAACATCTAGATAAGAATAGGTATCTGAAGATTCAATTTATTGGTTATATTACACAATGTAACAATGAAAGTGTCTTAAAAAAAAATTGGGGCATTCTAGAGTTCTTCCCTTGTCTACTAACCCAGTGGGCTAACATGCTTAAATTTTTAGAAGACAACTTTTCCTAGGAATTTTAACACATTGTACAAAATTTGTTAATTTACCAACTCTGCTTTTGTCAAAACTGGCAACGTCTTTAATATCTGCAAAGAGTAGATGTTATGAAAGTACTCATTTGTCTTTGACATACCCTACATACACAGAAAATAAAACAAAATGCAGACATAAGGGACAATGGTAACTTGCCTCAGTACAAGTACACTAGCACAGCCCTCTGTATTTCCTTCTCTTCTGAGGACCAGTGCATAAACACAATGTGTACTATTCAAGAGGGAGTATGCCTATTCTCCCAACAAAGTCACACTTCATGTGAGTTTTAACAAAAAGAAATTTACAAAATACATTATTTTAGCACTTCTTTTCAACATGTATCAAGCACTGGAGAATATCTAGAAAGACCAGATGTTTCAATAAAGTACTTAACATTGTCAAACATACATAGACACATAGTAATGAGGACTAAAATGCACGCACACAAAAATGGTTGCAATACGAACATCTTCTGTGTGTAAACAGTCTGGTACTGGGCCTTCTTTTCTCACTCTTATGTTCCATGTCCTCTAACCTGTTGGAGATTGAACTATATAGGATTAAGTTGCTGAACACAAGGACCTCCAGCTGTGTTGGAAAGGAACATAAGCATAATGTTCTGAAGTCAAGATAACCATAGCCCCACAGCCTGGTCAGCCGAGGACATGGGCTGCTAATTAATACCCCCTATTCCAGAGCAATAAAGCTACCAACCTTAGAAATAAGATAGTTCTCTTAATTGGCAAAATTTACTACTTGGAGACATCCTTGAATTGACTCCCAAGGTTCTGCTCAGTTCCTACACCTGCCTCAGTATCCCCTTCCTTTGTTTGAAAACCAAATAAACATGGGCCGCCTGAGACATTCTTGGTCTTTCCCTCCAGGGAATCTCGAATTCTTTTAGAAGGTTTTGACCCTCCTGAAACCCTAAAATCTTATCACTTGTCCCTTATTTAAACTGTTTGCCATCCACTCATTTAGGAGGTCATTGGCCTGATCAGTCTGCGATACTAACCCACAGAACAAATGTGAAGAAGTATCACTCCTAGTGTCATTTCTCTGATCAAACTCCATTTAAAGTCACTTCCAGAAGATGTTCTTTTCTGTTACTTTTAAACAAGGTCATTTCCAAGACATGTGATTTTCTAACTCTATCATATGTGGGCAACCTCTTTGCATCTGTATTGTCTACTTGCCTTTAGTTTTCTTTTCAAAGTTTGATAAGGGGATGTTAAGAGCAGCAGTAGAAAGGACCTTTCTGTGTCAGTTTGTGCCCCCTTAAGAGATAGCAAAACTGACCCAGGCTATTGGGCTCAGAGTCTCCAAACAATCAGCCTTGTGTCTTAATTAGAACAGTCTTTTAAGAAACTAACAGTTATAAAGAGAATAACTGGGGTAACTTTTTTCCCTAGTAACAATGCGGCAGTTTGACCATCCTCATATTGTGAAGCTGATTGGAGTCATCACAGAGAATCCTGTCTGGATAATAATGGAGCTGTGCACACTAGGAGAGGTACTGTGATCTCCAGACCTGTCTGGGTTGGTGACTAAACAGTAGTCTCACACTTCATAATCATTTTGTCTGCCTTTGGAGTTTGATATCCTTTACTTCAGAAAAGGAAGTATGGATTTCCTGCATTTTCAGGAAGGTTCTCATTTAGGATTATGTATGATCTTGATTCTGAGAACATGAATATAAATATCTTCATCTTTGAGCCAGGTGCAGTGGAACTTGCCTTCTGAGGAGGCTGATGTGGGTAGATTAATTGAGCCTAGAAAGTTGTTGTCATCATTGTGTAGTTGTTATTGTTACAGGGTTTTTTCGTGTATATGTTACAAGAGATTAAACCCAAGGCCTTGTACGTGTAGAGAAATACTGAACCACTGAGTTACTTTCCTAGCTTTTTTTTTTTTTTTTTGACTCATTTTCTTTGTTTCCCAGGCTAGCCACAAACAAGATTCTCCTGCTTTAGCCTCCTAAGTACCTGGAACTATAGTTAATATGCCACCATATCCAAGAAGGCCAGAAGTTCAAAAACAACCTGGCAAACATAACAAGACCTGATCCCTAAAATCAAAAAAGTTTTATGATTAAATCGCCTTCCTGGCGGTATTGTCTTTTCCATCCAGATATTTTATAGAAACTTGTAGCAACAGCTGGTCAAGTGGTTCTTTTTGATTGTTGCCTACAGAACTAGCCTAATGATTTGAGCATGAAAGAAGTAATGTTATTGGACTTTGGGTAAATTAATGTTGAATTGAAGTAAATCAAAACAGTATCTTCAGGCTTTTATGGAATTCAATTTGCAGCCAGCCATGATAGTGCATGCCTATAATTCCAGCACTCAAGAAGCTGAAAGCAGGAGAATCACTGAATTCAAGGCCAGCTTGAACTACATAGCTAGACGCTGTCGCAGGAAACCAAACAAACAAAAAATTAATTTGCAGTGTCTTCAAGACCAACCACTGTTAGTCATAGTTTCTTTGAAAAGTCTGAGTAATAACAATATCCGTAGCCCTCTTTGAAATTCTCCAAAAATACAGAAACTTTAATTAGTCATCACCATTACCTGGAAACTTGCTAGAAATGCAAATTCTTGTGCCCTCCCCAAGGTGTGCTGAATCAGACAACCAGGCAGGGAGGCAGGCCTGCTCTCAGTTTTTATCATCAAATACTACCCTCTTTCTGCCCTACATTTCTAAGTGAAATAAAATATTTATGTATATTTTTGGTTCACAGTTTTTTGTTTTGTTTTGTTTTTTTGTTGTGTTTGTTGTTGTGTTTTGTTTTTGTTTTTTGCTTTTGGAGAGTTTACTAATTCTTGTGACTTAAAAAAATCTGCTAAATGTTTCTCGTTGACTTTGTAGAATTTGGGTGTTATAAATTCATGTTCCTTTCTTTTCTGTGTTGTATTTACTTGAATTAATGGCATCAATAGGGACTACTAAGCCAAGTAGGATAAATATTCATTCTGTAATCATTTTACCCTTCTGCATTCAAACTGTGGAGTAGAAAATTGGAGAGCGCTCCTTCTTGCCTCTCTTTTCTCCTCACAACGTGAATGCCTATCCTGAGACACAGTGAGGTTTGCATTAGAAGCAGATGGACCGTGTTCTGTATATTACTCTTGTCTGTCAACTCTAACTATGTAGCAGTAATTTATACTATACTTTTATTCAGTCCTGTGAAATGTATCTTATTTATTTATTTATTTATTTTTAAATTTGTCTATAGTCATTCATAAGGATTCTAACTTCACAGTATTGTTTCAAATAAAGAATTATTTAATATCTGGGTTAAAAGTACTTTATTTGTTAGTTTTTTTTAATTAAGGAGGAATCAAAGCTATTCTCTTATTATTAGATATGAATTTGGAAGGATAGAATTGTACATCAGTGTCAAGAGTGTTTGCCTAGCATTGTACAAGGCCCTGGGAAGGGAGTATCTTTGGAAATGATTACATTATTGAGTGTAGCTTTTTGCTGTTGATTTCTTTTTTCTGTCTCTGATTATTTCTCTTTATTATCTTGGCGATTTTTCCAAAAGCTGAGGTCATTTTTACAAGTGAGGAAATACAGCTTGGATCTGGCATCTTTGATCTTGTATGCCTATCAGCTTAGTACAGCACTTGCATATCTGGAGAGCAAAAGATTTGTACACAGGTAAGAGTAATGAAGCTGCTAAATTGCTGTCTGAGCAAGGGAAGCAGTAGGTGAGACTGGGGTGGGAAGATTATGTACTGTGCCCCATAGATACTTTTGTATCATTTTATTTTGCTGTGCAGTCACTAGCAAGTCATGCATGTTTTATTCTTTCAAAATGAAATACCATGGCAAGTTAATACATTTCATGATGCTTTTAGGACATGTATTGCTTTCACAAATACAGTCAATAGACTGTTTTGGGACTAGATCAATGAACATGTAAATGGTTCCCAAAATACATAACTTTCAGGACTTCCCAGGATACCACAGTGTTACCAGTGACATCTGTTGACATTGTGCAGAATTTCCATTCATTTTTTTTTATAGCTTTTTTTGCAGGTCTATAATTTGAATGCGAATGAAAGCGTCCTCATGATTTGTTTACCCTGTATAGTATTGTTTCAGGGTTATTGTTTTTTATTTGGAGGGAGTGTTGAGACAGGTTCTTGCTATGTTGTTCAGGCTGACCTTGAATTCACTACGTAGTGCAGGCGGGCCTTAAACTCATGGCAATCCTCTTGCCTCAGCCTCTGAAGTCCTGGGATTATAGGCATGTGCCACCATGCCTAGCTATGGGTTATTCTTTTTTTATCCAGCATTACAATAAACTACATTAGCAAAGTCATTCATAGAAGTTCATAAGATAGCTTTTATTTAATGAGATATCTTGATGATGTTAATAGTTGGTAATATGAATTCATAAATACTAATAAGCACTTTCATTAATAAGCATTATTTGCAAATATATATATTGCCATCGTTCAAAATAATTGTAAACATATTCTTGAGTAAATGTCTACCAAAAGGCATATATGTGAAGTAAAATACATATTTTTTAACTTAATAAATCTGTTCACCATTGTGAATTAGCTGTCTGATTTTCAAAGTACCTACTGATTATATTTTTATATAACATAGATGAGTTTGATTTTTTTGTTTGTTTTTATTGTGTTAAAATTTATTCCTTATCAGGGACATCGCTGCTCGGAATGTCCTGGTGTCCTCAAATGATTGTGTAAAGTTAGGAGACTTTGGGTTATCCCGATACATGGAAGACAGTACTTACTACAAAGGTAAGAAAGCAGAGCAATAATAGGACCAAAGGGTCAAATAGTTGAAGCATTTTATTTTAATACCAAAAAGCTCTCTTAGATTCTCAAGCACATAACAGGAAAAATTTATTTTCTAAAATTAATCTTCTAGCATCCAAAGGAAAATTGCCTATTAAATGGATGGCTCCAGAGTCAATCAATTTTCGACGTTTTACCTCAGCTAGTGACGTATGGATGTTTGGTGAGTATTTTTAAAATTCTGTATTTTTAAAAATATGTATTTGCCGAGCATGGTGATGCACACCGGTAATCCCAGCACACAGGAGGCTGAAGCAGGAGGATCATTGCAAGTTCAAGACCAGCCTGGGCTACAAAGTAAGCCCAAGGCCAGCCTGAACAGCATAATGGGACCCTGTCTCAAAAAGACCAGAAAAAAATATATATATAAATATATATAACCTTAGTATGATCTCTTTCCTTTACATATAGATTGCTTTGCCACCCCTAACCTGACAACATCCTTGCCCAGGGATACCTCAGGTCCATGGACTACTGACCATAGAGCAAGTGCTGGGCAATGGCTCAGGCACACTTATGCAGTGCTCCACTGTTTTGTTGGAACATCACTCTTCCCCTCTGTTCCCTTCTGCTTTCTTTTATCCCCCATAGTGTGATACCTGTCTGTTTCCCTTTTCTTTCCTGTCACCTCTGAGATTTCAGTATATCTTCAGTATGAAAGACTTAACACCTAACATGTCTTTCTGGCTCTGATGGCCCCTTCACGCCAGAGGGCCTGCACTTGCGCTTCGTCTCCTGACTGAATCTGCCTGTCTCAAAATATGAAAACTGGCCCTTGTCTTCCATAGCTACTTCTGTTTTGATGTCTGATCTGTCCCTTCCACTGCCCCAAGGTGGTTTCTCTGCATCCTGCTCTGTAGATTATTGCTGTACCTCCCAACTGGTTTAAAGGGGGTCTCTAGCTCATCTATACTTTGTACTGCTTTATCCAAATTGTAAAATGACTTATTTACTCTTATTGTGGGCGGCCCTCCTGCCTTCACCTTTCCAAGTGTTACTCCTATCCTGAATACCTTATTCTTACACCTTCTTCTCCAGTTGAAATTCCATCTAACCTTAAATGTTCATTCTTCCATGATGCCTTTTGTATCAGCTGTCTTGACCAGATACCAGCTGCCTTTCTTTGTAGTCCCTGAGCTTTCTCCATCACAACATTCTTGTGTTATCTTGTGAGCAGTCTTACTGTAAACCATCTCTTCCAGATTAGAAGTGTTTCAGAGGAGGTGCCCTGTTAAATTTAAGTATTTTTTATACAAATAAAAATAACTTCATATTTATCAAATAAGTGTTCTTTTTTTCCTGTCTACTTGCTGTTAATGATTAATAACCTTTTAGAATGAACAAATTGGTAAGTAAGAAAAGGAAATAACTTTCAAATAAGAAAGTCTTGTTATGTGATTAGAAAAAGATTGTGGAATCCAATTGACACTAGTTCATAGGACTACATTTGTGAGCTGTGTAACCTACAAAACAAAATTTCTCATTTTAAATATTCTAAAATGCCTGTTTTTCCTCATTTCGCCATTTCCAGAACTGGGCATATCTTAAACCAGTAGCATTTTGCATTTGGCATTGAGGGCAGTGGTGCAGTTGTCTTTGCCTGGATTTGTGTTCACTTTGTTGATTCATATTGTTACTTTCATGTCCAAATGAGCTTAAAAGAGCTCTTTTGGTAAGAATAAAACATACAATTTGAAGCGCTGAGATTTAATTTTGATTAGGTTGGGTTCATTTTTTGTCATGTGAAATAATGGTGCTTTCTGAACTCATTAGCATGTTATTCAGTACAGTATTTAAAGAAATATAAGGTTATTGTGATGATTAAGGGTCATCATATGTAAATTTCAAAGAAAGGTTCCAAAAACCTGTTAAATTCTGAAGAAATTATAACTAGCCTTGTGTTATTGCTGGTAATATTACCACGATATCTGGTGAGAAAAGCAGCACCAAGGCATTTTTTTTCCCCAGATACTCTTTACTTTGAAATTGTTGGAAATTACTAGATTTGAAGCCAGTTTTGTACTTTGGCATTGCTTGCCTCCTTCGCTTCATTCTATAAAATCACAGTTCTTCTCTTGAGAGTATCTTTGGTTTTTTGATTCGGGGTCTCTGTGTAGCACATCTGGCTTCTAACTCATGATCTTTCTTCTTGGAATTACAAGTATGTGGCACTGTGCCTGGCTTTCGCTTGTCATCTGTGTAGTGTACATTTTATGATAGAAGTGGACTTAAAAGTGATAATAGGTTCCCAGAGGAGAATCAGGAAAAGTTTCATAGAAAAACTACACGCAGATGTGTCTTTAAAAAGGTAAGTCTGTGAAGAAAATGGCATGTGACACAGAGTGTAGCCCCAGCACAGGCATGCTGCAACCTGTTCAGAAGACAAGGAGAGATCCAGGATGACCAAAGCACAGAGTAGCTATCACAGGATGCTAGGAAAAGGTATCTGTTACAGCACCAGCTGGTGCGTCGTTTTCTACTGTGTTACATATCAACAGTGTCAGCGTGAGGGATGTTGTGTGTGTTTGTTCACTTGCAAGGTGACTTCCTTAGGGTTACTCAGAAGATAGAAGGAGAGCAGTTGATTTCTCAAAGAAAGCGTGCACATAAACTTTCTGAGGTTGAGCTGTGGCATCTGCGTGCAAGCTCACTGCAGGCCAGAGAAGTTGACACTTCGCTGTGTGAAGATAGTGACAGCAAACCAGGCAGTAATTTTATTATGCACCTAGACAAGATATCTGAATTTTCTAAAAATTTAAGACTTAAACTTTAGGATTTTCTTTGTTAGACCTCAAGTCAATAGTTATAATTCTAATCAGGTTGGACTGAAGTTGGGGTAGAGGGTAGATCTAAAAGTCTTTCAGCTTTCTTTTGAACTGGTTCATCAGGCCATGAAGAATCACAGTAGCTAGTGGGCCACTTTCTAATACAAGATTCTCAGAGAAGTAAACCTCTGAGAAAAAGTATGACTTTTTCTTCAAGATTTTATTGTTCACACCATGTTAAACTATTGCTACTCTTATTTTATATTGGAGTCCATGGAATGATGCTTTGTTAGATGAGTTAACCCTAGCCTCACCAATCGTTCTCTGCTGTCATCTATGGAACTGTTCCTAGAATCTGGGAATTACACCCTTCATGCTGAGCTCACTGCTATTTTCATTCCCACTTCACAGGTGTATGTATGTGGGAGATACTGATGCATGGTGTGAAGCCTTTTCAAGGAGTGAAGAACAATGATGTGATCGGTCGAATCGAAAATGGGGAAAGATTACCAATGCCTCCAAATTGTCCTCCTACCCTCTACAGCCTTATGACGAAATGCTGGGCCTATGACCCCAGCAGACGGCCCAGGTTTACTGAACTTAAAGCTCAGCTCAGGTAGGAGAGGGGCGGGAAGGGCCTGGGGCGGGGGTAGATCTTGCTACTTCTCCTTTGTAGTCTTAGTATTCTAAGGTCATTTTATCAGTACATCTAAGGCTGAACTGTTTCTTCTGCAAAGGCAATTCCCTTTAAATTTATTTACTTTTCTCTGTACCTAGCTAGAGTCTTTAGTGAATTATACCTTAAAATCTTAAAGTTCATTATGATCCCTTCTCTCTGTCCTAGCTTCCTACTTAGCATGGTTTAAAATACTCATAAATATTTCATCCCTGCTTAAATCTTATCTCACCCAATCCCTTCACTCCTTGGTCCTTTATGATCTAGCAAATACCTGTGGGAGTTTCCTAGTGCAGCTTTCTGCCTTCCACATGCCAGATGGCTGTGCCACCTGATTTAGTCTCCAGATATTACCTCCTTCAGGAAATTTCTCTAGTCAACCATCTACCCCAAAGAGATAGCCTGTCCTTTGGTGCCATTTGAGTGTTTTTACTGTTGTATTTCAAAACCCATTACCTTTTTGTGGCTGTCACTTTGTGCTAGACACTGTTAGACCCCAGGCCTCTAGTACTTTGTTCCCTGGGTGTCACATAGGGACCACATGTGTACCAAGTCCATCATAGAGATGTCTGCCCAGTCTACCTGTTGCTTGCCTCAGGGAGATCTTGGTTTGTTTGTCTGAGTCTGCAGCTCAACTCAGCTCCTCATCACCATGTCTCAACTCATTTCTATAGCCCAGTGCTGAGCTTAGGACTGGGCACCATGTAAGCATCCAGTGAATGTTTGTTGAATTGAATTGAATCGGCATCTAGACTGATATCTAGTATCTTCATAAGTATGGTATTTTACCATGATATGTGGGCACAAAGAGTTTAATTACATAAACATCATTGTGGTTCAGTGTGTGCCATATTGCCTTTTTTCACATTTGGAGGACGTCCTGATTTTATATGAGTTTTTTGTTTGCTTGGCTATATTTCAATCTTTTTTCAAAAAAGTCTCCAAATATTAGGGTCCAAAGACCCTGAAAGCTCATTTGGCTTACCCTTCTTAGCTAGTGCCTGAACTGTCTCTAGGCCTCAGCACACCTTCACGCACCTTAGAAGGAGGCTTCTTACAGGGAGCATCTGAGGAGAAGTAGGACATATTAGAAGTATAAAAGATTCATCTGGTTATCTAGTGTTTGCTGAGCACATTCATGTTCTGAGCTAAGTTCAATGGGTTCACAGTGACCAAACCCAGTCCTTGCTCCAGAGAGCTTCAGGCCCAGGGTTAGGGACAGAAGTCATTATGCTTTTAAAAGTGTACAACAGAAATAGTGCTCCAAAAGACCCAGCCACACACTTGGTCCCCCGCACTCTTGTCCACAGACTGGCTTCACTGGTCCATAGATCAAATCTGTGCTCATTTTTGCATGATAGGCCATCAGATGTTTCTAGACAGCAGCATTTTTCTCGGTCCACAATTTTCTTCCAGCTGAAAATCTCCAGTATCTTGATTAATTGTTCTCTTATTTACATAGTCTATCACTGTTCCAATTGATTTTGCACATGCTTTATTTCATGTTTTCTCAGAAGTGTTTCTGCTTCTCTTTGATCTTTCCTCAGAACTTGTCAGCTCCTGTCTTTGAAATGCCCTCCTTTTTAATACCAGCCTCATCACCCTCCTTGCCAAAACAGCACCCTCCCTCACCTACTTGCTGTCCCTCCATCCTTACACAGGCCAGGTTTTAGCTTAGTCTCTGTTCTCAGCCTCCTGAGTGCCCTCAGTATTCCTCCCAATGGTCTGGCTTATTCATAAGTTCTGCCTCTTCTCTCTGTTGTCTTTAGCTTTGGTCCTGCCTTTTCTTATAAATCCCAAGCCTACATTTTAAATGGCCAGTTGGACATTGTGTTACCAAAAAGCAAAGCTGTTACCATCTCTTCTGATCCAGCTCTTCTTCCTCCGGCTTGTCTTCCATCTGTTTGGTCTAACTGACTTAATCAGTCTTCCAGAAACATCACTATGAAAGGTAACTTCCTTGCTCAAAAACTAAGTTTCAGTGGGTTCCTATACCACTCATTTTCAGGCAAAGGCTTGCCAGTAGCACTTAGGCCTACTTCAGTTATGGCCAGGAAACTTCTTCCTATCCTTTTCACGTACCATGGCTAAACTCATTCCCTGCCCCATCCTGGAATGCCTCCTCCAGCTGTGGAGACCCTTCCCATCTGTTCTGGCCTCTTTACTGCACTGGCTCTTCTGTAACTTTGCAGCTGACCAGGCTCTACTCTAGAGTCTCCATTGCTCTTTGTTCCTGTACTTAGCCCAAATTGCCATAGATGGCTGCTTCATACATTCAGTTCCCTTCCACAAATGCTGTTGAGCCTGGTGCTGGTCACTGGGACACAGATGACCGAAGCACTTTTCCTGCCCTCGAGGAGCTCACAGTCTAGTATGTCTCCACCCTACTAGACTGAGGCTCCTTGAGGACAGGGATCGTCATACTCACCTTGGTGTTGCCGCACCTGCAGCCAGGAGCACTGGTGGAGCTTGTGCCTCTACTGTAGTTCATGATGTCTTCTTAGGCACATTGAGCAACGGTAACTAAGCATTCACTTATCCTGCATTGTCTGTTTTCATCTGAAATGGATTTTAACTTTGCATTTTGAACCTTTATAAAGGACTACCAAATAAGGTAATAAAATTAAACTTAATAATATAATTGCTTGTTTGGGCATTACACAGACAGTGTATCACAATAATTAAGTAGTTTTACTATTGAGTTTTTTAAAAATGTTTTTCTTACTCCCAGGGTTTTCATAAAGCCTTTACTCACATCAGGGTAGTCAAACCTGTTTCCAAACCCATTCTCTATCCCAACCTTAAAAGCAGATATTGTAAGCAGTCTTATATCGCTTTAGCTTCTACTCATCCTGAACTGGACTGTGTATTTGTGTGACTGCATGAATTTAAGAAAGTGATACTTGGGATGAAGCTGTAAGGCAAAGTTATAGGAAAATTACTTGGTCATACTTTCCTGAGTTCCTTGATGATACAAGGACGCTGTTGTAATCATATCCTGTTTCCATATTTGTAAGAATGAATTCTTGGAGAAGTAAAGTGAGATTAACCTGAAAGTGGTCATTATCAAGTGTAAGCAAATCCTTAAAACAGTATTTTAACTGATCAATTCAAAATTTCTCATAGACTAGCATTTTTGTGCCTTATGACTGACAGGTTAGGAGTGCTCTAAATACTTTTTAATGGAAAAGCATTTTTTAGTCTCTGTTTAGGTTCACCTAATTCTTTGCTACTGTGCCAAGAAAGCCATAATGAGCAGCTTTAAGTCTGGCACAGTAGCATCCACCTAAAATCCCAGCACTAGGGTGGCTGAGAAAGGAGGATCACCAGAAGTTCAAGTCCAGCATAGGCTACATAGTGAGTTCAAGACCAGTCTAAACTACATAATGAGATCCTGTCTCAAAAAAGCAAAAATAAAAAATAACATTTTTTTTTTGGAGCTTCCACTCAAAAATAGCATTTCCCATCATTCTTTCATTGACAAAGGTGTTGTGACAGTATAAAAGAATGTGATAACTGGATATGGTGGCATACACCTATAATCCCAGCACTCTGGGAGGCAGAGGCAGGAAAATTGCCAAATTTGAGCAATTTAGCAATTCAGGGAGACCCTGCCTCAAAAGATAAAAAGGGCTGCGCCTGTGACTCAGTGCAAATGCTCTGAATTAAATTCTCTGGGGAGGGGAATGG
>RJWT010009399.1:0-25199 GCA_004365215.1 Cuniculus paca
TATATATATATATATATATATATATATATATATATATATATATCAATCCAAGATAGTAATATGAAAAAATATAGAGTATGTTTAGGTATGTTTGGAGAAATTTCTGCTTCAGAGATTTAATGATAATAGTCAATGTATTATAAAGAGTATTTTCCCATCTGAACTATATTCACTCAGAATTAGATTAAGGACTTTATAGGCCAGAAGTCATTCGAACTCAATACGGATGAGCAGTTGTCAAAAGTTAATAACTTGCACTGATTATTTATGATCCCACTGAAGTTTCTTTAATTAAGCTGACCTTCATAATCCCTTCCCAATCTTCTTTCTTTTTCTTTCTTTCTTTCTTTCTTTCTTTCTTTCTTTCTTTCTTTCTTTCTTTCTTTCTTCCTTCCTTCCTTCCTTCCTTCCTTCCTTCCTTCCTTCCTTCCTTAAGTTTTTTCCAGCTGGTGGGGCATTTCCAAAGATGTCCATAGGAAAACAAAGTTATCAAAAGTCTTCCCATAATTGAAATTTATTTCCTTAATGCTCAGACCACGGAGTTTAAGGAAGAAATATGCTAAATGGAATTCTCTGAAGTTCTGACCCTGGTTGGGTACAGAAATAAGGAAGAAATGTTTTGGTGGTAAAGATGGACCTTAACTATAATGGATAAGATCTAGGTTGTAAGAGTAAATTTAAGTGTTAATAGACCAAAGCATCAATTCAAAGAGAATGGTCAACAAATATTCTTCTCTTCCCTGAGACTTTACATTGTGTTAAAAAAATAACAATTAGGATGATAAAGAGTGCACTATAAATTCATGAGGTTACACAACAATACTTCTTAAACTAGAGTGTACCTGGAAGATATGTTTCAGGTAGCCTGGGTTCCATCCTGAGGAACTGCACGTGTAAAGAGACTTTCAGGTAAGTCTAATGACAAGATGTGCATGACAGACTTTGTTTTGAGACATAAAGATGGCTCTGATGGGGCCTAAGAAATTTCCTTTTTGTTTGCGTTACCTATTTCTTTTCCTTATTTTTTCTTTAATTCTTGCTTATAAGCTGCTTCAAAGCTGTGACTTATCTATTGTACATTCTCTTAGTATATTTAGCATTCTATCTATCTTCTCTCTTAATTTGTTTCACTGGGATCTCAATAAGACTTTTTTTTCTGCAAGTTCAATAGCTACACTAGTAGGGGTCAGGAAACTATAGACCTCAAACCAAATTTGGACACTTCCATTTATTTATATATTTGTTTTGGCTGCTTCTGCACTACAAATATAGAGGTGAGCAATTACAAAAGAGATGTTATGGTCTAGAAAGTCTAAATATTTATTATCTGGCTCCTTAAAGGAGAAACTCGCTAAACTGCAGTAAATTTGTGATTGCAAAATTGGGTCTATTTAGGAAAACACTAAGAAATTTGAGAATTTATGTAAAGGAAACAGTTTGGTAGTAGCCAGGAGCCTAATATGATTCCATCTAAGACTTTGCCTTGGACAGTGGTAAAGTATTGTTTAGCAATGTAAAGGTAAATAGTTCAATTTTAGGAGTGGAGCATTATGTACCACAGTCTCAGGAGAGAGAATTTCAGAGACTAGCTCCTGTTGTAGCTCATGCTTGTGTAGCTGACTAATCAATTGTTCACTTAAGTATAAAATTCTTTTGTATCATCTTGAGTCTCATAACAGACACCCTGGTCTGCAACTAGCACTTACACAAATACAAAGCAAGTTGATAAGGCATTAGAAAGGGATTATGAAGGCCAGCTTAATTAAAGAAACTTCAGTGGGATCATAAATAATCAGTGCAAGTTATTAACTTTTGACAACTGCTCATCCGTATTGAGTTCGAATGACTTCTGGCCTATAAAGTCCTTAATCTAATTCTGAGTGAATATAGTTCAGATGGGAAAATACTCTTTATAATACATTGACTATTATCATTAAGTCTCTGAAGCAGAAATTTCTCCAAATATACCTAAACATACTCTGTATTTTCTCATATTAATGTCTTGGATCCCATTATGTTTTTCAACTCATAAACTCCTTTGGTCAAACTTCAATATCTCTTATGAAAAACAGATCAAATGTCACACAAAACCTATTGGAATTACTTATCGTACCCTTTCTGTTCCTTCAATGTACTTTAATATTTGCTCTAATAGCAGTAATCTGATTCGGCAACAGTCATGCATTCTTACTAGAGCATAACGTATGTGTGGTCACAGATCATAGCTTATTCTCCTGCACTTGCCTGAAATAATGCTCTGAATAATATGGAAGGTCAATATACAGTTGAGCTAATCACAGTTCACTCTCTTGTACCCTAATTGGTGTTTGTTAGACTATGTTGTCTATATGTAGGTACCTAAAATAAGAACGTTTTCACAGTGGAAGAAACATATTTTTCTTTGCTCATATTCAGTACTTTTTCTAATTTTTAGAATTTTTGTTCACTTAGTGTTTAAACAATATTTTAAGAAAGTAAGCAAAATGAAGAGTGGTCATTTTGGAATGAATTACCAAGCTGCTTGTTTTGATTTAGTAGTTTGTTAGGGAGAATAGAAGCTTCTCTCTTATGTGTTTCTTATGCTTTTTTTCATAATAATGGAATTTTGGGTAACTTTTATTCAATGTACCTATAATTAGAGTGCTTCATGGTTTTACAAAAAGTAAAAATGTGGTCTCCATATGAATAGCTATCTTACTAATAAAATGACTTCAAGAATATCTAATGATTACAGAAGCCCACCATCAGCTTCTTAAATGCTTCAGTAGATACAGTCTAGAATCAGGTTTTCCAAACTGTGTTACAAAGGATATATGTAGGATAACTGTTGATGGTTTAGAGCAGTGGCAGTGAATCTGCAGCATGCATTTATTTGCTTTTCTTTTGAGCAAAATATGTTAATGTACAAGTTGTTTTTCTCTTTATAAACTAAAATGTCAGTATTCAGGTTTAATTGCACTCTTGACAATTTGCAATAAATAAGTGGGTTTTGGGTTGCAGTTGGAGCATTTGTCTACACAAGATTTGCCATCTCTGGTTTAGAGTGTTGTTTCTAGATCACTGAACATACTTTTTTATTCCATAAAATTTATACTGATTATTTCTGAATTAAATATGTTATAGGAAATGTGTTCAAGTAAAAAATATTGAAGGAAAGGGATAAAAATAGGGAGTAACTTGTATTTATTAGAATGCCAAGTAAATGCATTATAAAAATCATTTTCTTCTGTTGCCATCCTTCTGTTTAACTTTTGAGCTAAGGTATTTGTTATGGTTTGTATCTAGGTAGCCCCCCAAGCCTCATGTAATCATGGAAGTGGCTGAATCTAGCATTTGTGATTGGTTTGTTGTCTAGCACTGGGATTGACGGTGTGAGTGCTGCGCTCACCGAGGGGTGGAGATAGCATACAATGTAAGGTCGGGAAGTAGGTGTGCTTTCCCCTCTTTTGCCCTGTTTATTCTTGCCACTTGCAGCCACCATGAATGGCTACCAATCAGCCATGCCACCTTGCCTTGGAGTCAGTGAAGTATAAACTGAAACCTCCATAACTGTAAGAAATAAACCTCTCCTTCCTTCATGTTGGGTGTCAGGTATTTTGTCTCAGCAATGAGAGAAAAGTAACCAAGACAATATTTCCTGAAAAAAGAGAGAATTAGAGAGCAAGAGTACATTTAATAGAGAGAACTGTCCCAAAGTACAGAGGGGTGTTTAGTGGGATCCATTGGTAGCACCACTTCTCCTTTAGACTTTTCACAGGAAGATAAAGATGGAGAAAAGGGACTACTTTTTCAAGTGGCAGTTAAAGAAGTTAAATGTGTCAGTTAAAAGTGCACTGATAAAGGCAAATAAACCTAATTGAGATTTTGAAATTCAAACCCAATATAGTGTACCTTCAGGTCAATGAACTTTGTAAGTCCAGTGATTTTCATAATGACTAGGTTAAAGGATGTTGAAAAGATTCTTTTAGTTTGTCTGTTTTCAACACAAGATTTCCCAGAGATATCCTTGTGCCATGAGTTTTTCCAGAGCAGAGATTCTTGAAGAGTGGACTGAGGATGCTTTGGATTTCCTGAGATCTTTCTAGGAGGTAAATGTCTTTCAAATACATACGTCTCTGAAGCCAAATGCTCTGTATTTACAGGTACCCAAATTACTTATGCAGCAGACTGAATGCAGAAGCAGATATAAGAATACAGCTGTCTGTTTTTAAGGGAGATATGAAGGAGATTGGGAAAAAATGTAAAATGATGCTACATTTCTCATCCCTTCTAAAAAAACTATAACTGTTATTTATATTAGCATGTACTGTGATTTGGATGCTTGTGTTCTTCTTTCTAGAATTTGTTTAAAAACCAGTATACTTAAATACTTGTACCCCAGATGACGATATTAGGAAGTTAGGGCTTTAGGCATTGATTTTATTATGGATGCAGAGGTCTCATGAATAGGCCCTGACAAAAGAGGCCAGGGAGAGAGAGACTTTCACTTCTCCTTGTATCATTAGAGGGAAAAGAAGGCAGTCTATGAGTAAGTGGCCCTCCCCAGACATGTCAGTACCCTGATTTTGGATTCCCATCCTCTAGAACAGTGAGAAATAAATTTCTATTATTTATAAGGTGCCTGTTCTATGGTATCTGGTTCAGAATGGACTAAGGAAATATATTAACTTTCTTATTGCTGGACAAAATACCTGACACCCACACCTTAAAGAAGGAGAAGTTTAATTTGGTCATTGCTTTTCAGAGCTTTTCATGCATAATAGACTTGATCCAAGGCAGGAAGCTCATGGTGGAAGAGCATGGCTGATCAGAGCTGCTTAATTCACAGCAACCAGGAAGTAGAGCAGGGAAACAGTGCTAAGAGAAGCAGGGGCCAGGTATCAGACATTGTACCCCTGGTCACACCTCATGATCCACCTAGACACACCCAGGAGTGTGTTGTCTTTATTTCCCTGGTCAGCTCTCAAGCCAATGAAATTGTGAATCCAGTTTAAGCATCACAAAATTCCATACTGGATTTATCATCATTTTTAAATCACTTAATAAAAGTTTAAATAGTTATTCATTTTAAGTTATTCATTAAATATTAATAGATTTAACCTATATAAACAAAATCTCTTTGGAGTCTTCAATAATTTTTGAGTGTATCATTTCTATGAGACCAGAAAATTTTGGTAACTGTTGTTTCAGTGGGAAGTCCAATGTGATGTGTTTTCCAAAATTACTTAAACAATACTAATAAGCAGCCATAGTTTTGTTGAAATGAATATCAGCCATAGTTTTGTTGAAGTGGAATAATGAGAGAGAACAGTTGTTGTTTAGAAAGAGTGGAACTCTACCTTACTCATCTATTGATCTCCAGCCTGGAAGTTGTTAATGGAAAGATGGCTCTTCTCAGAAGGAGAAAGCTGAGGAAGAATGTATTGGGAATTGTAATTTTATTACCATCTGTGCCTTGGACAAATGTCAGAAGTTAAATCTTTTGAGAAGTGTAGGATTCAAAGGCCAAAGAATGAATCCTTTTTAGGGTATTAGCCAAAAACTACAGTCATGGAAGATTATTTTTAAGTATGATGTCACAATTCATAAGAGTGATTCCAGAAGGACCTATCTAGTCAAGAATAAAGGTAGCTTCATTGCATAGATCAAACATGTCTATGAAAAATTAGATTAAAAAGCCTGTTTGAAAATTCATGCACCCTGAATCATCCTTTATAGAATGATTCACCAAATTGGAAGTGGGTCTTGAAATTCATATTTTGAATATGCATTCTCAGGTGATAGTTAAACAAATTTAGGAGACTTGAGGCTGAGAGAATGTTCTGGATAATTTTAGGAACCAGAGTGCTAGTTCCTACCAAGACTAATCAGAAGAGATGTGCTTGTGTGGAAGGTCAATTTCATAAAAGGACAGGATGGATCAGACTCAGCTCACAAACATGAGATCTTCAGGATATTTGTTTGAAAACACAGGATAAAGAAAGGCAGAAAGGATCAAAGAAACTTGAGTAAAGAAAGAAAGTATTTCAATTTCTTTGGAAGAAAGATGTTTCAATTGAATTTCAACTGATTTATACTTTTTTGGTTGTTTGAGACAGAAATACCACTGACACACAAAATGATGTGTCACCCGAACTTAAAGGGAGATTATAAGTGGGAATTGAGAGGATCTGCCTGTCCTGGCAATCAAAGTTCTGCCTATTTTGTAATCAAATCACTTGTGTGTAACTCACCAGTCATCTTCTCTTTGATAGGCTGGTGCAAGTGTTACTTCTTTGGGTTTTTAAATTTTCATTATTTTATTATGACCTGTATGCATAATAATTATGCTTATGGTGAGAAGAAACCAGCAGGGTGCTCATACTACTGGTGGTGTTGGATGGCTAGAAGAGGAGGGATGTGTACTATAATGTGGAGAAGGAACAGTATGGTTAAAATTTTAAAAGTTTTGCAAAACTTTCCTCCTATGATGTAGTTTTGAGATGTGGAATTCAGTACTTCTATCACCTCATTGAATGGTGCCTAAGTTCCTGTAAGTAGATGTCTTGAAGATATTATTATGATGACTGTAGGGAAGGTGTGCCATGGAGAGTGTAGGGGAGAATATATCATCATAGCATTAGTTTCATGCATCACATTTATTCAAGGTCAGGTCTGTAAGAATGTAAGCGTATGACTTTCAAGCATATGACATGGCTTTAGTTAGCAAAGAACAAAGCTCAATGACACAGTGCACAGCATGCTCTTCTTTCTCTTTGTGATTAAAAAGACTGCAAAATAAGAGTTTAAGTATTTACAATCATCTAATAAAATGCTTCATGAGTATTTATGAGGTACTTGTTTAACAAGATAAGTTGTAATATTAATCAAAATCAAGACTACTACTTGGAATTCACCACAGAACCCAGATCAGAGACTAAGATTTTCAGGTGTTTTCTAATTCATTAATTCTGAGTAAAGCTGTTTATTCCTTTCTTTCTGCATGTCCAAGAATGTAGCTATTTGACAGGAAGTCAAACAATCCCAATATGAATCATCGTTTGCTGGCTTATTAGCTAACTCTGATGACTTGAGATATTGTTAATATCAAATAATATCTCTTGTAGAATATACATGAATGCAATTTCATTATGTTATGAGTCCCCCACTTTTCTGTGATAGAGACCCCGTGGGAGGCAAATTCATACATTAAATTTAATTCTTCACATTTTTCTTCCTCGTGTGTCTTCTCATTTACCAATTAGTCCCCAAGTAGTAGAGCAGTGGTTGACACAGTGTTTTCCTGGAGTGAAACAGACCAAGTAGCATTTCATGGATGGGAGGCTCACAAATGCAAAAGCGTGCTTGTCTTCAAATAGTCTGTATTAGACTCAGAAAGGATCTCAAGAAGGATTCAAGATACTTTAATTTTTGAAAGTTATGTCTGATAGCATATAAAATGAGTTAATATTCCACAAGTTATCTGAGACAGAGTGAAATAATTCCTGCAAGAAGGAGTATTTATTTTAACCCTCACTTCTTTATATCTGCAAAGTTGGTTTTGAGTCTAACAGCACCTCACAAACAATACTATTTACTCTCAAATCTTGTTTAATTTCATTTCAAAAGCACTGTTAAAGCACTCAAGGGTAGAGGAGGAAAAAGACAATTAAAGACAAGGTTAAATAATATGACCTGCCATTATAAGATTTCTCATTTTCTAAAAAGATCAGTGGCAAAGTTGAGTATTTCCTGAGCTCTGTGTTCCTTAAAAACAAAGGCAAGAGGGAAAATCAAGATTTTTCCTTGTGTTTTTTATGGTACTGGAAATGACTTTACTGCCCAAACCCACTGTTCGCCATATGACTTAGTTAATATTTAAAGATGATCCCTTGTGCCCATTACAAGACTGGATAGGGAACGTCAGATTCTCATTCTTTGTCTCATAAATTATTTGTAGAACTTCTTTTTTTCTATTAATTGATCTAGCCCATTAAAAAATGTATACATATTTGGTAATCTTTAATAATCAGCCTTTTCTTTTTAACTCAGATCCCTGAATGCTGACCTATCCCTGAGCCTTGGGACAGGGGCCATGCTTCTTCAATGACCTTTCATGATCTGTGACTGACCTCTGTGAAAAACATTTCCTAATAGCTTTCCAGTCATCCCTCCTGCTCATATCAGGCTTCCAAATCTGGCTGTTTCTAGCCTTATAGTTTTAATAGAGTACTGAGAATTTGCTTTAATCAGTTATGATAAAATACACAGTAATGAGGATCACTGACATTGAAAATAGTTTTCTTTTTACACATATGGCAATAGGCAAGAGAAACAAAAGGCCATGCTCAGCCACATGGGGAAGCATTGACTCCATCAGGGGCTAGAGGAAGTGAACAGAAAATATAGGAAAGAGCCCTTATTGTGGCTTCCATAGGAAGGAATGAGTGAGGCAGAGAGAGGAGGCTCAGAGTGGGCTAGTTTGAATTATTTCACGAGGCCCTGGAGAATACAGGCTGTTCCTACTTGTCTGGTACTTGGCCTTGAAGTTGTTAGGGCAGGGAAAAATGACACCTCCACCTCCTTGCAGAAGATCCCAGTGAAAAGCTAATACAGGAAGTGGCTGGAGCTTGGGCTCTAGATTGGTTGGTTTGCTGTGAAATGTGCACTCCCTGACAGATTAGTTCATTATCTCTAGGAATTGGCCAGTACCTTTCAGGGTCACCAAGGCATCAAGATGTCAAAACATCTAAAATATACACTAAAAAGACATGATTAGTATACTTGTTTACTCCTCTCTATAAAAGAAAAATATTTTTTTCTGTTTGACCTTTGAGATCCTTATACATATTATAGTCAGAAGATTCTCCCTGTTTCTACAATTCCACTTCCTTGTTATATTCCCCTCACCCTATTGGAGTACAGCTGTTCCTTACTTATGCTTGACTTTGTTTTTATTTGATTCCAGGAAGTCTGAGCAGGAAGTTCAGCTTAGTCACTTCAGCAGATTTGGGGGTGGTGATGGGTTATGGCAGAGCTACACTCTTACGGTTAATACATTGTGTCAACTTGCACAGTTTAGAAGTTTAACTGAAAGACTCAGCAGGGAGCCAGGGTTCTTACTTTGTAAATATCCTCATCCTGTGCAAAAGAGGGCAAGGACATTTTGTGAGTGTTAGACCCACCCTGGGAAGGGGGGTGTGGCCAGAGTACAATTTAAGGGTAGAGAAGAGGCTTGCGTTCCCTCTTTTGCTCTGCTGCTGCCTTGAAGTGTTGTCCCTGTGCCATGCCACCCTGCCTTGGAGCCAGCTGATTATGGACTGAAATCTCCAGAAACTGTAAGCTAAATAAACCTTTTCTTCCCTAATTTTGGGTGTCAGGTGTTTGTCTCAGCAACTAGAGAAAAGTAACCAAAACAGAGACCTTGCAAGTTTGTATAGGTATGAAGATTCTGCCCCATGATTTTCTGTATGTTTCCTATTGCTCTTGTAAAAAATTACCAGCAACTTAGTGAGTTAAAAATGGTTATTATCAGACCCAAGATGTGCATCATTGTGTATTTCTGGGAGTCAGAAACTCAAAATCTTTTTCACTGGGCTGAAGTCAGGGATATCGGTAGGGCTGATTCTTTCCGGAGACTGTAGGGGAGACTTTTCCCTAACCCCTTCCAGCTCTGAGAGGTTGCCTGCATTCCTTGGTTTGTGGCCCTTTCAGTTTTCAAAATTAACATTGACTTCTTGTGTCTTTCTCATCATGTATCTTTTTTTACACTTCTTATTTATTAGTATATGTTTGCAGTACAGTGGTCGCATTCTCATGGCGAGTTAGTACAAGTACATAACACATCTCAATTATTTTTTCACACCCTTTTCCTCCCCTCCCACCAGTCCCCTATCATCTCTTTGTCCCCTTCTTTTTTTCATTATGCATCATTCTGACTAATCTCATTTCTTCTTCCACCTTTAAAAGACCTTTGTGATTATATTGGGCCCTCCCAGATAATCCAGGATAATCTATCTTTATTTTAAGGTCAGTTGGATAGTGACCTTTCATTTGCAGTCTTAATTCCCCTTCACCATGTGATGTGACATACTCACCATTTTGAGAGATTAGGGTGTAAACACATTTGGGAGACCATTATTTTACTTAGCACAGTTAAGCAAAACTGCCCCTTGAGTATTAGTCTCTTCAACTCCATCCTAGCCAGCCTTTGATGAAAAATAATGAGATGAAATATTTTTTGAATTCACAAAAATAAATTTGAATATATCATATCAAATAACCCAAAGCCTTCCTCAAATTATAAATTTCATATGTTAAAAGGATGTTTACCTTCATTTCTCCCATCTGAACTATTATATTTTCTGCACTCCTGCTTTCACTTCTACCTGTCTTCATTCACTTCATAAAGTGGGTTTATAACAGAATAGAATTTAGAATATAAATATAATTGTGAGTCCCTTATTAAATTGCTTAGTAACTTGACATTGCATATTAACTTATCTGCAAGGATACCTTATTCATTAATTCAATTAGTACTTATTGAATATCTTAGGCTTGAAGAAAGTGTTAGGAAGCAGTCTACAATTCCAGTCCTTATGAATTTCAGACATCTACTTTCCCCATAGAGTCTGTAATAATCTAAAATAATACAATTGGAAAGAAAGGTAGGAAAATGTTAGTATAAAGAATGCCCACAGGAAAACATTTATATTGATGTGCATGTAAGCATGTGCATGAGGGAGGGAGAAAAGAGGGAGCAGAGAGAGAGAGAGAGAGAGACAGAGAGAGAGACTAAAATAGAAAACCATGTAACATTGTAACATGATGTAAAAATATGTGGACAAAGGGTGATCCATAGTAAAACAAAGGGTTTGATGAATAGCTATAAGTATTTGTATTCCATAACTGTAAATTTTTATTTTGGCAAAAAGATTATCTGATCAGTTTTTAAAGCAGGCATTTGTCCAGAAGCTTCAAGCAGTATCACCACAGCTGTACCAGAATAAAAGATAGCACATTACATCAGGACAGGTGTCTAGCAACTTTTTATTGAGATGTTTGCTGATTCCACAATGCTCTTCCTGAAAGGAACCATAAAAGTTAATTTCATACTAACATAAGACATATGGTATGGGAGAAGAAAATGGATTCTGAGAAGCTACGCTTCACACTATAGCCTTTGTGGTAACGAGCTGCTGGACTTAGCAAGGAGCAGCCTTCTGAAGTCTATTTCTTCATTTTTAGATCATATCCATAGTGAAGCTTTCAGTATACTCTTCACATTACTTAAGAAGTACTCAATATACATCTATTCTCTTCCATTTCAATTCCTTGTTTGGATTATTGAATAACTTGTTATAAGCTAGTCAATCTCTGGGAATGTAAGGAAGGGAATCTGGAATTCTTTCAGAAATTCCTGGGAGATTAGACATTTCTGTGTGATATACTTTAAGAAATATTCTAAAATATTGTTATTCTATCTATTTTCAGAAGAATTTTCCGCATCTGGAACTCTGGTTTTTAAATTTTAATTGTGTAGTCAGGAACTGGCATTTCTATTTTTTTATTCTTAATTGTCCATACTTTAGTTGGTGTCTGACAAATGGAAAGCATGCAGTAAACATGTTAATGAAATCTTGTGGTGAATAGGCTCAGTAAAGTAAATGCACAAATAAATAAAATTAAAATTTAGACTAAAGTCTATCTAGTATAGCTAGTACTTAGCAGTAGCACACTAAGAATGACATTATCATTGGTATATTTTAATATTACAGTATTATTTTACAAAGCATTCCCTACTTTGCAAAGTACAAATAGATACCACTTTGACTTTTTCATTATACTTCTTTGAAGAGAAGTGATGTGATTTTTGTTAAGACGTTCTCATTCTTTGATATTATATATATTATACGTATAATATATATATATATATAATATATATATTTGAAGAAGAATTTGAAGGAGAACTTAATTCTTGATATGATCCCCAAGAGGATGATGTCATCTCTGGCAATGGTTTTATGAAAAACCCCAATAGATTATTCACAACGTTTTTATATAGATAAAATCTAGGAATATATATTTGTCTACAGTGACCATAGTCAAACTTATTCCACTAAATATATATGAGTATATCTGTGGGGAGCTTGTGTAACATAATCCAGACCAACTAACTTTTTGAAGTTCTAGTGTGGTGTAAAATTTTGGACATGTAAAAAGATAGAAGTCTTACTCCTTCAAATAGAAGAGGCTGTAGCTAACTTTGTATCCACAAGGAATTCCAAGGCATCTTACACTGGGTCATCCAATTTTGTGTTAAAATTGCTCCGGTGAGAGCCACTCTGCTCATTCTTCTTGCTTGTGTACCCTGCCTTTTGGGATGTTGCCGATATACAGGCTTCCCTGCGGCTGAGCTCTTTGTCTTCCCAGTTCTTTATGTGCATTCACAGAATCAAGTTCTATTGTTTCAAATACATTAATAATTTCCTACATATGAGTTCTAGGTCAAATCTATGATCCTGAAGGTGTGTATAATTGATTTTTCTTTCTCCTAATATCTTCTTCTTTCAGCTCATTCTAATAGGATGAACTTTATATAATCTTTCCCCTGTATCTTTGGGGGTTGGTTATAAGACCTCTGTGGATACCAAAATGTGTGAATGTTCAAGTCCCTTACATAGACTGAGATAGTGTGGCATATAACCTATGTACATCCTCTTGCATAGTTTAAGTCATCTCTTGATTACTTTTAATACCTAACACAATGTAAATGCTGTGTAAGTTGGTGTTACACTCTGTTGTTTAAGAAATGATGCAAAAAGGTCTGTACGTGTTCAGTACAGATGCAATATTTTTTGAGTATTTTTATTGCATAATTGGTTGAATCCATGAATATAGAACCCCCAATATGGAGGACTTACTTTTACTTACCTACTTCAGTGCCCACTTGGAAGTCTCAAGGCATCCATTGTCCATCCTATATGAAATCGAATTCATTATTCAATGATATAAAATAATATCACACTTTCCACATTTGTGATATTCTATAGAATAAGGTGTTGCTTACTTGCAGAATCACAATGAAAGACACTAGATATTTAAACTAAATTTGTTTCATTTTCATCTTTTGACAGTGCACACTGGACCAAACATAAATTCCAATTCCTGTCATCTGCACTAGATTATGACCTCCACTGAAGCTAGGATATTTCCTACCTTCTTCACCATTCTGTCCCCACTATCTCACACATGTCCTGGGACAGGGTGAGCACAAGTGAACACCTGGTGAATAAGTGAATTCTACTCACAAATCGATAAGCAAATTTAAACAAATTGTATAAAGTTCTAAAGTAACATTTACAAACTGGTTAAGTTATGACTGTTAAAGGAATATACAACAACAGTCTGTCAAATATGTAGCTAGTATTCAGTAATGAGGTAACTAGTTAGATGCTAAAATTTACTTCAAAGGTGATTTTGAAGGACAAGGAAATAATTGAATAATTAAGAATGCCGAAGTGAATATAATGATAGATGAAAAACTTGTTCATTTCCTACTGGGCAGTAAGAAGTGTGTTATCAAATTTTCAACAGATTAGAAATCAATTACATACTTAACTGATCAGGCTTATTATTCCTTGTATAGACAATAATGATTATTGTTTTCTATAACTACACTTCTACCCCCTATGGAGCTACAATACAGCAAGTCAGTAGAATCAAAGTGTGTCTCCTCTAAAATAGATAATCCTCACCTTTCTGAGGTCACACCCAGTGAATTTCTTCCCTTTTTTCTAGTGTTCAACATTTGTTCCTAAAAAGAAAAATCTATTTTTCAGTCTAAACTGCCATTTAAACAAAACTACTGTTAAACCTGATTAAGCTTAATTGGATTTCAAATCTGAGAATCTGTCTCTTAATCCAAGTGCCAACATGTATTTTGAATCCTTTTATACAAGTTAGGAATTTAGAGGATCCAAATAAACAGTCTTGTAAGGAAAAAAATGTCATGTAATTTACCCATTCTTTTCTTCATTTGTTTCTATTTTGGGGTGATAAGAGTGAAAATATTGAAAGATTGTCAAATCTCCATTTCTTATTTAATCTAAATGTTTTTACTGAGTTTAGTTTACCACTGATTAGGAAAGATATGTTATAAATGACTGCAAAACCATATTATAAAAATAAAAAGCACAAGATTAACTCCCCAAAGCACCTTGGCAAAATGAAAAAAATATCATTGAAACTATAGTTAATAGCACTCTATTTAACCAATGATCATCATCATTCTCACCTTCGGTTTGATATACTCTTGGTACATTAGGAATAAAGCATATACTTTTCTAGGAATCAAAGATTTTTGTCTAGAAATGCATCTCTGAATTTATAATCTAAGGTGATGAAAAATTAAAACATTAGAAGGAAAAGAAATTTAGCAAACAAGTTCTTTTCTTAAAATAAAATAATGAGAATTATTTTATTTGAGCAGAAGATATATCTATGATGATGTTGAGCAGAAAATACATCTTCTCTGCATCATGATATAAAGAAAGGATGTTCCCACAGTTGAAACCCTTAGATGTCCCCTAAAGGCCTGATCTTCTGGATCCTAGACCACACTCTTGACTGAATCTGAACCTATTTCCCAGGATCTAAACACCCATGGCTGAGAAGGCAGGGATCCTCCCTGATGTCTTTTCATTTCTTTTAGGCACTGTCACAACTGGAAGAAACTATCACTGTGTCTTCTGTGTATTTGTACTGGACTTTTCCTGTTCTCTCTTTGTGCCTATAGTACATATCTTCTGTTTGTTCTACAGATCTACTTTCTACCCATTTACCCTATTCTGTATGCCAGAAACCTGGTGTTTATGGGTTGTATCAAAGAAAGGTTTGCTCTCAGGTTGCCAATTGTCTCATGACAATGGATATTTTGGCAAAAGATTAGAGGGTGCAGTAAGGGGAGAGTGAGGTTGGGATGTCCACCTCCTCAGATCAGCCTTTGGTGAATACTGTGGGTTCATCATAGCACCCTAGTGAAGATCACACATCCTCTTATAGAGACCTACACTGGTTTTTCTTCTGCTACTTTAAGATCAAAGACTATTAATACTACCAAACTTCAGTTAATCTTTGTGCATTGAACTATTATAGTTGTTTTTCCACGAACTCTCTCCACATATTTGTAAAAGCCTTTATTAAACTGTTCTTAGTGTTCAAATTTGACCATCCCATCATACTATTCCTGAGCTCTAAACTTGTGGTATAAAGCACCATCTCAGGAGCCATTGACTTCCGATTACTTCTATTTTATTTTCACTAACATCCTAGAGCTAAAAGAAGACCTGACTACCTAGAAAAGATGAAAACAGGGAGAAAAGAGAAGTTACCAATTTAAGTAAATTATTCTGTCACACCATGTTAACAAATCAGATTCCTCAATTTTAGCCAATACTCTGCATCATACTAGTTTTTTAAAAAATTAGTTTCCCATCTTCCCTTCTAATTCTTTCTTTGAAAACAACTACACATCAACACAGTTAGAAAAATAAAAGTGTCTAAAGTATAAATTTGCCATACATTTGACAGTTAATTTTGTACACTCTTACTTTTTCCTTAATTACATTTGACCTTATAGATATTAGATCCTAATATTTATCAATTGCATTATCTTAATTTTTTCCTTGACCTTTTCTTCCAGTTCTTGAAGATCAGAGTAGTGTCTATATTCTTCTTCCTATAATAGATGATCTTTCCCTTTCCTGTTTCATTTAATCTTATTCTATGTCCCATGGCAGTTTCTCTAAGACTTACTGATTTTTATCCCTCTGTGCTTTTATTGCCATATACCACACTTTAATGGGTGGTTAAAAGTCTGTTTGCCTTTAAGTTATTTTTAAATGTAACATTTAATAAAAGCAATAAGAAGAGATTTACCTTTTACTGAACTTCTATTCTGGTTCTATGCCAGTGACTTCAAGCACACAATTTCATTTAATTCTTATAACAGTCCTATCACGTAGGCATACATAGACTCATCATTTTCAAGTGGGTAAATGTAGTGGGGTTGACTTGATGAAGGCGACACTTTGAAGAAACAGTTGAATTGGAACTCAGTTTCTTGAATCAAAGCCCAAGCTCTTAACTGCTGTACTTACAAGGAGAATATAAAAGGTAATATATGATCAGTGCTGAATTGAGACTTTAGCGAGAGAACCTGTGTTCAAATCTTGATTGTTCTACCACCCAGCTGTATGAAGCTGATTTTAGTTTATTCTTCTGGTTTGTTATTCATCTTTGAATTGGAGATTTTATCAGGTTTTATTAAGAAGCATTACAGACCAAGAACTCCCTCATTTTATGTTCTTTGAAAATTTTAGACTTGAAGACTACAGTTTTAATAGTGGTCAATGTTTTCTGGAATTACTGAGTTAATCAACAAAACAAATGTTTAAAACCTGTTAGTTTGCTAACAGACTTAGTAAATGAATATAATTACTACCTCACTGCATAGTTCACTAAAAAGAAATTGCTCTGAATTTCCATAGCTTAATTTTATGATTTTTTTTTTTAGAAATAAATTAACCCAACGCTTTTTCTCCTGTTCTGAAATCGCAAAGTAAATTTATCAGTCTACTCTGGAATCCTAAAAAAGTTAATTAGAGGCTGAGGACAATTGAAATAAAGATAAATAAATAGATGATTGATTTCTTTAATTATTTTAAAAAACAACATAACCCTTTAAGTAAATCATGTACTACCCTGGACCTCAGGATACCTTAAAGATTATATTACATGTTGCCTTGAGTTCCTTGAAGTTCACATAATCTACTATTTTGATGAAATACATAGCTTTGCAAAGATCACCCCCCCCCACACACGGATCTATATACTTTCACCATCGCTCTTCCAATCATAATGCCTAGGAGGGGTGGTCCACCTTGAATGTGTCATCTGCGAAGTGATTCTGATTCTTAACAGGAAAGATATTATGAAAATTTCTCAGGAAACAAGCAGGTGAGTAACTCCCATGTCCTGATGATCCCTGAATATATATATATGTTTGTAGTTACCTAGTTTGTCCAATGGTAAATTTCATGGCTGTACATGAGAAATATCAATCTCAGTCAATAGCTAACCTTCCTTTCCTTTCCTTCCCAGTCTTTAACAGAAACAGAATTGAATCATGTGAGTGAACTGACTAAATATAGAAAGCAGTTAAAGCTACTAGAAGCTGGGATGCATCTCTACTGATTTGTATAAAGTTTCTGCAAATCAAATTTTTTTTTCAGTTTAGAGGATTATCTCTGACATTTATCAAGATATTCATTCACCTTAATTTTATACGTAAGAATATATACATATACTTATGTACATATATACAAAAATATGTGTGTGTGCGTACTCATATAAAAGTTAGATTTTAGGCAGTTATTATACTTGATCCTGGAATTTTTCAGTTATTTTCATGTAGTGCACGTAGCTACCTTTTTATAAGACAACCTTCTTTGATTAAGCTGGTGGTGTCTTGCATTTCTGCTATTATAAAGTCAAATAATTTGCTATTGATTCCACTTTGAACCTCAAGTAATGATATGGTGTTGGCACAGAGTATAATGAATGTGGATCCAAATGTTGCCCGGGGGTTTATTCTCAGACTAAGCCATTTTCCCATGTAGCCAATGTGAGTTATTTTTAAAAAATTAAATAAATTTGAAAGGATTCATGTTATCTTCCTGTTCCCAGTAAGCCCAGAATTTTCAAGGTGCTATCTTAAGATGAGAAAAAACCCTCAGACATAAGTAATCCTACTGGAAAGATTATACAGGATTTGGTCTAATCCTTATTTTTTTTCTACATTTTTATCTTCGACTTTCATCAAACTAAATCAATGAATATGACTAGTATCGGGGCTCTTCTTACCTTAATGGACTTTTTAAAACATCAACTAAAGCTTGTTATATTTCTAATTTAGACTCTTAACTCCCCTTAATTAAATGTGTTCCTAAATTCTCATCAGATATTTACTTTGAAAGGATTTCTACAGCTTCAGAAATGGTGAACTAAAAATGAGAAAAGGGTTTAAGCCTAATTTATTTGAACTTTTCTTTAAAATTTTTGTTTACTTATATTTTTACCATTTGATATAACTATGTTCCGATGTTTGTAAACAAGTTTTCCTTTTGCTTCACTGGGTTAAAAACCTAGAAGTTGTTGATTTGTGCTGGAAAAGAATGATAATGATTATAGCTAAATTTCATTTAAATGCTTGCTATGTGTCAAACTTTTAGTTAAGCAATTCATAATGTTTGTGTATTTTATTTCTGTAATTCCTCCAGGAGGTAGGTGTTATCATCCCATTTCAGAGAGAGCAAATTCAGGCTTCTGGAGCTTAACTTCTAGACACATAGCTAAATGAGTGAAGATGGAAGGGAATTGGAACCAGCTGTGTCTAAGTCAGTGTATCAGCCAGGCACCTTGAACTAAGGAAATAGCACACTCTAACTGGGTACTATTTTTTATACTTATGAAAAGTTCAATTTTTTTTTTCTTTCAGGGATATTTACTTTTCCTACACTCAGGAATGTTTAACTCTTTTTGGAGGTCTAATCAACATGTAGTGAACTATTTATATCCAAAATACACAATTAGATAAGCTTTGTGGTATTTGTTGCCCTGTGAAATTGTCACCACAATCAAGAAAATAAACACATGCATCTTACCTGAGACATACCTTGTTTTCCTTCATAATCCTTCAACCCACACTGTCTCATTCCCCACCCTGCTGCTGCAACCACTGTCCTGCTTTCTGTCACTGTACATTAATTTGCATTCTCTAAAATTTTATTTGCATAATGTCATAGAGACTATATATATCTACATCTATCTATATCTATATTTCCCAGTAATTATTTAGAGATGAATCTACACTGCATGTATCAACAGTTAATGCTTACTGGGCACTTTGAAGCGACTTTAATAGTTACCATTTATAAAGGTGGGGTAGAGTGTAGAGAAATCACTGGGGATACTGTGGCTTCTTGGGATTAGTAAGACTAAAGAGTCTTTTCTATTTGAAAGTCTGAAAATATAGCAGAGAGACATGATTGTTGTAAGCCTAAAGTGGTGACTGGAAGCTGAGCCCCTAAAAGGAACTATTCTTGGTCACATCCTGGCTGACTCTGGGAGAAATTTGGGGGACTCCATAATCCTTTCTTTTTGTCTGATTTCCATCTGATGCTGCCAGTCATGGTAACCTAAAAGCAAACCAAAAAACCATTGACCTAACCCATATTCAGTTTCCAAGCACATACAGGGTGGAGAGATGGGGAGAATAAAGCTACAGAAGTAAATTATGAATAGCTAACAAGATAGTCTTTCTGTGGTGTGGTTTTGGGACTCAGGGGTTATGTACAAAACTATCAGATTGCTGAGTCTAAGGGACCATGCCTAGGAGTTATTATGCTGAAATAGGAATCATGAGAGAATTTCTATGATGCTCTTTAGTTTCTTAGAGAAGATTTGGAAGATAAATAATAAAAACTACGTTCAAATTTCAAAGGAACTACTATATAGAATTTAAAAGAAATGCAACAACAACAAAGGCCAGGGACAAATGAGTGAAAATTATAGGGTGGTAGGCATCTGTTCAATGCATGGGATAATTATTTTGTAACCTTAACTGTCGTTCTATGGTGAGAGTGTCTTAGCTGCTTATGTTATTGGATGTGGTCAAGTGGTAAATATTTGATGAGATCATAAATGTAAAATGCCTCAGAAAATATACATGTAAGTGATGATAATGATGATGACAATGATGAAGACAAAATACAAAATGGTTTGCTTGCACTAAAAAACTGAACTGTAAAATTTAAAGATGTTAATAGTGAAGGACCAGAACAACCATAATTATACTGTTGGGGACCTACTATATACCATGCTAAATATTTTATTCTACTTTATCTAATGGAATCTGTAGTAACCCTGTTATGTACATATGAATATCCTCATTTATAAATAAGGAGGGAGAAGCTTAAAGAAATTATGTATAAAGAAGTAAAAACAGGCATTTTGCTTCCAGAATCCAGGATACTGTCTGGTATGTTATATTTAAATTGGGCCGATCAAATTACTGATCTTTCACACAGAACAATTAGAGTATGATTCTATAATAATCCATTTTAATTCTAAACCAGAATACAGACTAGGTAGTCTCTAGTTCATACCATTGATTCATACCTGGGATGAAACCCAACCATCATTCTTGTTCAGTGTCAATCTCTAAACAGATGTAAACCATTAAATTATTCAGCTAAATACTGTAACTCTTTTCCATTGTCTGGAGTAGGATGAAGGTGTCTCAGTAAGGCTTGAAATCATTCTCTTTGATAATGTAAAATTAAAAAACGTTAAGTTCAGTGTTCAAAAAAACCCTCAGACTTTGAAAGTCATTTCTATTCTTAAATTTGGTTCCCAAACTATTGTCTTAGTATTGATATTTATACTTTCTTATTTTTCTAGGAGTCAGCAGTCCTTAGGTTGAGTTCAGATCTCTGTAGAATGTGAGTTGGAGGTCTTTTGCTTTGTATTCTAGCACAATCACTGGAGAGTACTTCATTTGTATAATAAAAGAGCAACGTGAAGGGAAAATAGTCACAGTATTCAAAGGGCAATCTTATTTTCGCCTTGTGCTAGGTTATGTCAGGACTGAAGGGCTTTTAAATTGTGACAACTGCCTGCCTCTTGCAATAGCAGTCCTCACGATTATCACCTTCTGACAAGAGTTGGGATATAAATTGAAAGGCAATTGTGAGATATTTCACAAATTGACTTAATATTGAAGATTCAATTAGACACATTGCTTTGACTTTGTTTGTGTAGCTGTTGAAATGTGTGCTCTGTGAAGGAATTTCAGCTATCAAGTGCAAGAAGGAGGGAGAAAAATCCATGTGATGCTTTATGACTCTTCATACAGCTTTATCATGCAGCCTGTTTTCTTTAAGAGGGAAATCTTTTTACAAATAAATAATCATCCTGATCTATAGCCTCAGGGAATAGATTCATCTTTGTGTATTTTTCTTTTGATTATTCATTATTGGACTCAGATTCTCTACAATTTTGGAACATCTGCCTGTCTATATTACCTTGATACATGGCTTATATTTGCTTTTATTTTTGTGAATACTTTATTATCAATAAGGGTAGGAAATGAAAAGTAAACTCTACAAGGGTAGGAACTGCTCATTTCATTTATGTATTTTGGTACTGCCAAGCAAGAGGCTAAGCACAGGGTAAGGCCTCAAGGCTGGTGATGGAAATGTTGATGTCAATGAAAGGGGATAAGAACGTTATAGAGACTCAGAATAGAAAAGCGAGCTGTGACTGGGAAGCTGGATTCTGGAGTATTAGGAGTACGTTCATACTAGAACTAATCCTTTGTGCCTGTGATAGCAATTTTCAGCTGATTTCCAAGCAGTTTGTACTCTTCCTGTCTATCTTATTCCATGAAGGGCATGACTGGAGCAGAGTTTACTTAAAGAACTGTGACAAAGTTAGAAGAGATTTTGATCTTTCCTAACAAGGAGAATGAGAAGTTTTCCTAAACCCTAAATCCAACTTTTCTAGACTTGAAACTGAAGCTTGGATCTGACCAGCTAAATAATATTGATATAGGGGAAATAAATGTAACTCCTAACTCCTAAAATGCTGAATTTGTGTTCCCCAAAACTGAAAAACAAATACTAAGGAACAAGGAAGGTTATGAGTAGGAAATATTGAAAGAGAGAGAGAGAGAAAGAGAGAGAGAGAGAAGCTCCTGAGATACAGGAGAGGACCCAAAAAATGGGTTGCCACAGACCCCACTTTACAGAGAAAGTTTTATAGAGTAAAATCATGAGGTGGGTGCAAAATCATGAGTGACTACAATGTGGGACAAAACTAAGATCAACTAGTAAGATTAAAAGTTCAGTTGCTTAGGTAATATTGATCTAATGGGGACACAGGTCACATAGCAAATGCACATGGAAAGAACAAGCACCTTTTTAGGAAGAAATCAATCAAGGGGTCTTGGTCACCCACTGAAGTGACTGATGTTAATTTATTGTTTGTCTCTCAGGGAGGTGTGTAGGCTTGGTCATTTTGTCTTTATCTTCAGGCCTGGCTTCCAACAGATGTGCCTCTGGTGACAGCTGTAATATATTTTCATCCTCTATATTGACTCCCCTGATAGCCTAGCCCTGTCTGACTACCTATAATAATTTTACCTCACTTAGCTGTCTATAATAATAACATCTGAAACACCCATGCCATTGACATCAACACTGTCTGTATCTTCCATGTTCCAGTTGCCCAAATTTTACCCACCCAATATATGACTTGAATAAAACTCTGAAGGCCAGTTTCTCTGGCCTTAGCAGAAGATGAAATCAGTATCAGCTAAGCTTTTATCCTCTTTTTTTAAATTCTCTTTCCACTTTGGAAATTACTTTTATATAGTCAGCTCTCAAAATCAGTGGGTTGGGCATCCATAGAGTCATCCAGTCATGGATAGAAAATATTACACTGTCGATGATTTGTACTGTTCGATAGACCTACAATAGTTGCATCTTCACTGAAGATGTACAGAGTTCTTTTTCTTGTCGTTATCACCTACACACAGTATAAGATCTATTTACATGGTACTTTTATTGCATTAGGTATTATAAGTAATCTAAAAGTGATTTCAAGTATGTATGTAGGAGGATATGTGTAGATTAAATGAAAACACATCATTTTATATGAGGGAACTGAGCATCCATGGGTGTTGGTATCTGCAGAAGTCATGCAATTAATCACCTGTAGATATTGACAGATGATCGTATTTCCTTTGGGGAAAAAACATTTTCAAATGAATATATTTCTCTCAAAATCCCTGAAAGATTCAGGAAAGTAGTTCTCAAAAATACATTCTCACTTGACCTAAACCTTGCATATTGAAGGAAATAATATACTAGTCTTCTTCACAAGATAGCATACTCTTTGTTCCCTTCCCAATTTCATTCTTCCAGTAGTAGTTATTAAAAGAAGAGCATTCCAGAGGACCAGCACCAGGCCTAAAAATAAGTTTGAGTTCACATATTTGGGTAATGATATGATTTAGAACTTGGAAAGAATTGTAAAGCCAGGGAAAATTTAAACAAACTAAAAATTCATAGGAGCAAGTGGACAGAGTTGAATCATAGAGGGTTTCCTTAAGGACCTGGAAAAGAAGTATCTGACCTCTTCGATTTCTGAGATATATAGTTGCTCTTCAGAAAACATTTTTGAATGAATTAATGGTTAAATATACTAAGAATTGAGAATATAACGTATTTAAGAAGATTGCTATAATTGTAGTCCTTGAGTAATTTGCAGTGAAACAGCTCTTTATGTTATATATAATGTGTATTTTTTTTCAAATATTAATGTTTCTGGGCTCTAAATGTTTTTAGCAACTTCTAAGGAAGTTTCTATCTCTGAAAGCCTACATTATTACTCAGTTTCTACCTTCTCATATGCTGTACATACAAACAAAACAAAACAAACCACTAGAGTCTAGTAAAATTATAGTCTCTTTTCAAAGAGTTCCATAATGACCCGGGATATGTACAAAATGATTTATACTACTGAGTCTCTATGGAAACACATCACATCTCATAAGATATTTTTAAAAATTATAAAGAAGAAGCATAAGTTGTGAATCCCAATGCAGCAACATGTAGTGATAGGAAGGCGATGCTGTGGGTTTGCAGCAACTGTAAATTGTGTTTTAGGGATCCCAGTGGAGCAAGTAGGAAATGAAGAGGAAAGTTACTGTTAAAAATAAGAGGAAAATAAAATAAAATGGCAGGTGTGATGTGCCCACTTTCAGGTTTGCCACTTTGAAAATGAACAAAAATTATTATGAATTTAAAAAAAGTTTAAGAAAAGTCTTTGTAAATGTCACTCTATGTTTGCAATGAAATAATTCAACCATAGAGATTGGACTATGACTGAAAGGAATTACTCTGATCAAACTCTGGGTACCCTTCCTGATAGGGAAAAAAAATTCACCTTTTTAGGGAGCTAAGTGTAATTCCACATTGTTCTCTCTGATATAAGAGGCTTTGGGAATTAGATCCTGAGATGAGTAAAAATGTTCATGATGATGTAATAGATTTTAAAATAAGTAATTGTGTATAAATATTCTTGCTGCTCCTCAATTATTTTAGCAAGCCTTCATGATTGATTAAGAAAGATATAAATAGAGGGAATGTTATCACTATATTTCTATTATTTAAAATTTTCTTCTTTACATTGTACCAACTTGATGACTGTTTTCTTTTGAAGAATAAAAAATGACTAAGAAGAACCAACATGTCCAAGTATTTAGAATTAGAGACTGGAACCGTTGTTATATAAGTTTAATAATATAATCTCCATTTTATCATTGACTTATGAAGGAATCCAATGTCCCATTTGGTGAATTTAATTATCCCCTTTGGTGTTTTTCCATATTCTGTGCTAAATATTAAGCTATGATGTTATATCATTGAATGAAACTGCTAGGCCATAAAAATACTGAAAGACTTTCAGAATTGCAATTTCCAAAAGAAAAAGACTTTACTAATAAAAGCATCTATCTGAAGACACTTGGTATTAAGCTGGGGGCAAGAATTGGAAGGGTAGCTTCATGAACCTTAAATTTCCCAATGTGATTTATGTAACATCATTGTGCCTAAGTAAACCTTTCTTTCACAACCCGTTTTATTGGTTAAGAAAAATAACTATCTGGAACCATATTTGAGACAGTTTCTGTCTCTAGCTTTGTAATTTCACTTTGAGGTAAAGCTTTAAAGCTATGGAAGTTTATGTAAGTGCTGCATCAGGGACCATATCTCCAAATAATCACTTATCCAGATATGTAATGAAATATATAATTAAAGTATACGGACTGTGGGATGCCACTGACTAGATCGTTTAGAATATCAATGAAAATGAAGTTGGTTAATTTACTTTAATAATAGAAAAGTTCACTGTTACAAAACCATACCTCTCATTTCTTACAGCAATAGCGAAGAAAGGAAAGACTGTCCTTTTCACATAACCAGATTTCAGGGAGACAGGAGGCATGATCTAAGTACCAGCACAACTCCAGAAAAGATGAGCAATGGAAGAAGAAACAAAGGAGATAAAGAGAGTGTGGGGAAGCTCAAATGTCA
>RJWT010009400.1:0-25182 GCA_004365215.1 Cuniculus paca
TATAACAGAAGTCTGTTCAGAGTCTGTATGGGTGTGAAAATTGTTTGCCGGACAAGAGTTGCTAGTTTGGTTGGGCAAGCTAGTCGCTGGTATAGAAATACAGCTCATGCTTTCCAGTCCCAAGGATGATTCTTCCTAAAAGGATGGATGACTTTTTCTAACTCATACAAATACAGTATATAGGACAGTGGCAGTTCTGCCTGATTAGCAGTTTCACTAAGGAGTCCAGAAGGCTGGTGTATCAGGGAATGAAATCACCAACATCCCTATTCTAGTTTTATATCTCCAGTTACTTTGTCTCTTCTTTCTCCTCAATGAATAAAACTTTCAGAGTTTCCAGGGCTGCACTGGCTTGGAAGAATGAGACCAGGATCCATTTCCTGTATTTCATAGGGTTCAAGTTTCTGCTATGGTGAACTGAGAGGCAGAGAGGACGGGAATGGATTTTTGTCTACTTAATTCCTAGTAACCACTTATACCGGGGATCAAGCATCACTTTTCTAGGGAAAGACCAATCCCTTCTTACATGTTCTTATAGCACTACATTTCTCTCTTGGAGGGACTTGCCACCATTGCAATTTAATATTTATTTTGGAGTATCTATCTCCATAAATATCTACCTAGTCTCCTGTAAAACTACAAGCATCATCAGCATAGGTACTATTCTATTTTTATTTAACCACTGTATCCCTACTGTCTAGTACATGGTAAATATTTGTTTGCTTTAATGGCTGGATGGGAGGTAATGAGGCCTTAGAACTTTAACTGAGGAGTTATTAGGTAGTTAGAAGCTGATTTCCTGGGCTTAATGACCTAGTCACACATCAACTTTCTAGTTTTGAACTGTGACTTATAGCTATGACATTCAAACATTTTCCTAACTTTGGAGAAATTTTCTAACGCTTTACTTACAGGAAAAAATGTTACTACTTTACATCCTTATTTCCTCTGAGAGGCTGCATCATGTGGGATTTCAAATGTTGGCTCTGGGTGGACTTAGGTTTTAAACTTGTGTCGCTTATTTGCTGGCAAATGATAATAATGACTCTGATTCTTAGTTACTTCGTTCTGAAAAATGGGGGCGATAATACCCTCCTCATAGAACTAAATGAGTTAAACTATGTGAAATGTTTAGCAGAGAACCTAACCCATAGTAGGTGCTTCATTAGATGAAGTTTTCATTTACTAAATTGGCTCATCATAGAAGACATGGAAAATTAGGCTGCACAGAAAGTGGGCCCCAAAGAGTTAATATATAACATCCTACTTTCTGGTTTCTCAGAAAACATGAAAGAAAGAATATCTTAAGAGCTGACATATTTTATAGTGCTTAATATTGAGGTTTTTGTGTTCTCTGAATATATCTTTGTGTCTTATAAGGGTGGTAGGTCTCCTTGATCCCCTACTCCCACCACCCTGTGGAGATGAAGAAAAACTTAACCAAGGGATTGACCGATGGTGCAATTTATAAACCCATAGAGGTTTCAGATTAGAGGAACATGTCAGGGAGCACCCAGGCAGCAAGCAAAGACCCCAGTGAGAAGTGTGGCTTTCCAGGAGACAATGGTGATATTTATGAGGTCAGGCCAAGAAATTGGTGATGTTAGTTCTATTATTCCAAGAGAGATGAGCCTGGGAGTGTAGGCCTGTTAGTCTCTGGGGAAGGAGGCAGTGTGGCGGGCTCGGGAATTGAACCCTAAGACTGAGAGGAGATTTCCCAATCCAAATCTGTTTCTCCCACTTTCTTCAGTACCTGCAGGAAAGTCAGTAACCCACTTCTTCTGCCATGTTTTCAGCAGAAAGTACAGTACCCTGAAGTCATGGCAGAGGCTTATAACATTTCCAGAGAGGCTCATAGAAGGTGTGTAGCCTCTTTGCTCAAAATCATAGCCTTTCTCTAATCATCAGTCTCTACAAGCTGTGGATGACTCAAAAATAGCCCAACTCTGAGGATGACGTAAAGGAGCTAGGATTGTGCTGGTCTGCATCGAGTGGAGCTTCAAGTTTCTTATTCTTTGGCTCCAGGCAGAATGTATGGCCCTTCTCAGAGGTTTGCCGCATTGATGCTACCAGTATTATGAGTGTCTGCTGTGCCTGGGTACCACTTCAACACAGAGACATCACACTGCCCCTGGAATGGATTTGTTTTAAAGAAAACATGTTTTATATTCTAAAAGCAATCATGAGTTCAATTTTTTGAAGAAAAGGAAATAAATCCCATACTCTCACCTCTTCAACATAGATGACTTTCATTTTTGTGTGTCCCTTTTCAGCCATCATTGTTTTTAAGGCGCCCTAAGGAAGTAGTTTTGATGCTTTGTTTTAGTCACATCATTATCATTGGGGGGGGGCTCTCTTAAACTGTAAATGCTTCTCATTAGCTAATCCAATGTTCCCTCTGTGACCAACAAAGAAGGCCCTGATCCATGAGGCCCCTGGCACCTCTCTGACGTCATTTCCTGCCAATCTCCTCCTCCTGCCTCAGAGCCTGTGAACCGGCACTCCTCACCGCTTCATTCCTGTCTCTGCTCAAACTTGTCTCCTTGGAGTGGCTTTCCCTGACCACCTGCTGGCTTCTATTGCTTTCTATCCCTTTTTCCAAATTTATCTTTGTAACACCTATGATCCCTGACATATTTTTGAAGTACTTGTTTATAGTCTAGCTCCTCCCACTGGAACAAGTCTCCTGAGAGTGAGGGTTATTTCTGATTTCTTTACAGCTCTGTCCTTAGCCCCTAGAGCAGTTGTTGGCTCAAGAGAGGTGCTCATCTGCCTTTTGAATGATGTTTGTGCTTCAGTTTTAACAGAGGTGGTAAGGAACTGCCTGCCTCCCTTGGTATAAAATCCTTTCAGAGAGAAGCTATGCAAAGTGAGGTGCTCTGTAAACACAGAGGCTCAAGCCTGAAGATGCAACGACCACTCTGCTTTCTTCCGGTGATTCAGATCCAGCTCCTTGCTGCAAGAAGGGAAAATGTTTCGATGAGCAAAACGCTTTCGTTTCCTTCAGCCTGCATATGAGTTTCACTGGGAAGAGCTGGTTGCATTCGATCGGGAGAGCCCTTCTTTTTCCTGGTAACCTGAACCGGTGCTCCTTTTGCCTACTTGGTGTCACTTTTCACAGCTAGGGAGGGAACACAGGGCCTTATGCATGCTAGGCAAGCGCTCTGCCACTGAGCCACACTACCAGTCCTATCTACTGAGTGTCAGAGAGCTGGTGCCATGGCTGAGTTCTTCCCACTGTCTCCCATCAGCATAACCTGCCCAAGGATTGCACAGTGGAGCTGAGCAAACTCTTGCCTCAGTCTTCAGAGTTTTCTTAGTGGCATCAAATACTGCTTTTAGTTCTGTGCTGTCCTGGTATGATTTGGGGGTGTGTCTACTGTTTCCTACTCCGCTTCTCTAACACAACTGCCTGTGCTCCCCAGAAGTGTCTGTTTCTTTTCTCCAACAATGCAGGTTCTTTCTTCTATCATGCAGTTCGGTTCCTAGAAATCCACTTTGTGTCTCTTTGGTTGAATCCAGAACTGCCCCACCCCCTTTTTAAGATTTTTGCAACCTTTGGCAATTTTTTTTCCCATGGTCAAGAAAGACTGGGAGGAGAAGAAGGCCTCTGTTGTTATAAGGAATTGAGCACGCAGGCACCCCACCGCAGGAAGCACAATTAAGAATGTTCCCAGCAGGAAGGCCCCTCTCCGGGAAGCGCTGCGAGCTGTCAGGACAAGTGACCTTTCTAATCACGCCTGACATTTCACAGCCTTGAAGGCGGAAGGGCTGCCCTTATTCCGGAGGCACAGCGTTGCGCTGTGTCACCCCAGACACCTGCGCCTGAGGCTGCGGTGACTTGGCCTCCAACCAGGCGATGAATCAGAGCGCGTGAATGGCTTTGTTTCCCTGGAAAAGAGAAAACACGAGCAGAGGGTTTATGTAGAGGGCGACCGTGTCCAAACTGGGGGCAGAAAGGCATCGGAAGAGGCTACTGGCTCCTCCGGGATTAGCCTCCTTCCGGGAGCTCAGGTGATGCGGCTCAGACAGGTTTTCGCAGAGGAGAGGGAACAGACGGGATCATCTTTCAGCCCCTTCTGGCCCAAGGGGACCGTGATGATTCACTTTCTACCCTTCTCAGGATGAAAACAGCACTGTTATTTTCCTAGTATAAAAAATAATGTATGCTTGGTCTAAAGAGTCACACAATATGTATGAAAGTGAAAATTACATTTAATTCCACTACCTGGAGAGTACCACTATTAACATTTTAAGGACATTTCTATGCATATATACAATATTTGAAAATAAAATACAGCCCTTTCATCAATACTGTTTTGCAAACACTATGATACTGTTAAGCTGCATTTTTAACTTGACATCTTGAACTCATTTCCATGTCAGTAAAGTATACATTGAACAAGGTCATTCTTAATGATTTCACTGTAAGCCACTGTATGGATATAGCCTCTTGAAGTTCTCTCTCTCTCTGCAGTATGGGGAATTGAACCCAGAGGTTTGTGCTGAGCTGCATCCTCAGCCTTTTTCTATGTTTTTTGTTTGTTTTTTTGGTTTTTTTTTCTGAGACAGCATCTCACTAAGTTGCTAAGTTGTCCTGGTTGGGCTTGAACTTGTAATCCTTCTGCTTCAGCCTGACAGAATACACAAGAATGTACACCCTCCTTTCTAGAGAATCAAGAATACTTCTTCATGGCCCATTCCTAGGAATAACTTGCAGAATTGAAGAATATGGATTTTTAAAGGGTTTTTTTTGCTATCGATCTTCCAAAAAGTTTACATTAACATAATTTCCTTCTTCAGGATATAGGGTACCTGTTGTTCCCTACTCTCCTCAATTCTGAGGGTTACTATTTTTTAATCTGCCGATTTCAGAAGTTAAAAATGATATATCCCAATTTCTTTAATGGGTATTTCTCTATTAGAGTTATAAAACTTTCATATGCTTGTTAACCATTTGTGTTTCTTGTTTCGAGAATTCACCTGCCCTTGGACCACATCCACCCTCTGCGGGGGTGTTAAATTTTCTAATATTTAGTTTTAAGTACTTTCCATATGGTAAGAATAATTCTATGCATATATGAAATGTTTTAAAAGAAAACGTAACCCTATCAGAAACTCTGCTTTGTAAACTTCATTTTGACAATTTATTAGCATGCAATTTATGATTATTTTACCTAGTTTAGCACTGTCTTCAATTTTACGTGGATTCTGCTGTGGAAAAAATACAAAATTCAGATGTCCTCTGAATAGCATGTGGTTCCAGCTGCTTTTGGAATCACATATAAGGCCTTCTTTATCCCGCGTTTGTAGAAATACTGCATGCGTGTTCTCACTCTCTCAGCACTCTTCCTTTGACTGAAATGATCTTTGTTCTTGTGCTAAGTGGCTCCTTCCCATTCCTCAAGTCCCAGACATCATCTCTTGGGCTGCAGTTGTCATTCAGTGGTAGAGCACTTGCCTACGATGTGCAAAGCCCTGAGTTTGATCTCCGGCATGGAAAAAATAAAACCATCCCCTCAGGAAACTCCTTCCTGGTTACATGACCTAAAGAAGGTTCCTTTGACCCACATTCTTCTTTTTCTTTGCACTCTGCTGATTTCCTTTATAACTTTTACTAAGAAGCATAGTCCAGAGTTTGACTACATAGTCAATATCTGCATTCCCAACTAGATCATAAACTCTATGGAGGGCAGAAACCATACCTGTTTTGTATTTTAAACCCCTAACCTAGCCCATAGTGGATATAGAAAACACATTGTTAAAAGCTGTTGAATGTAAATCCATCTAAAATTTATTTAGGTACAGCCAGACATGGTGGCTCGTGCCTGTAATCCCAGCACTCAGGAGGCTGAAGCAGGAGGATTGCTGTGAGTTCAAGGCCATCCTGGGCTACACAGTGAGTTCAAGGCCAGCCTGAATTGCATAGCAAGACCCTGTCTCCAAAAAAAAAAAAGTAAAAAGAAAAGAAAAAGAAAAAAAGCAAAAAGAAAAAAGAAAGCACTGTTTTTAGGTATAAAGTGTGACTAGAAATCTAATTTAAGCTTTTCAAAATAATATCTTGTGATTATAGCACACAACTACAATGCAGATTCGTTCTGGTATAATCCCCATTTCACCTGGCACCAAGAAATGAAAGCCAGAATGTGGGCGAGGGAGAGAATCAATGGTTCACATTATTGCTGCTCTCCAGTCCCATCAACTCTTCTCTCTACAATGGCTTTCCTTTCTCCATTTATTGCCTTAGCCTAAGTGCTTCCCATAATGCTTACTTCAAGGGTTAGCCTAGAGTGGATCCTTAATTAATGGTATTTGTGGGCTGATTCAAAATCATTTAAATGGCAAGGGAATCAGATAGCTTTGATATGTCTCATATAATATTCACATTAGCCAGGGGAAACCCTGAGAATTCTCTTTTCCTTCTACAACCCTGAGAAACTGGATTTCTCCGCACCCTTTACTTGTTTCTCTGTGTCTCTGAAAGTTGTGAACAAGGATGGCAGAGACGGAGGCTTGTCAGAGACAGAAAGAGGGAGCTGGTGACACTTTCTTGTGCTTTTCAAGTTTCCAGCGGTGTCCATGGTGCATCCCATTTGCTCCTTCAAAACTAACCTGTGAAGCAGTTGTGTGGCAGTTTCACAATCAGGCCATGGGAAGACTCGACTTTTAGTCTTCAAAATGTAATATCAGAGCGTGTTTTGAAAGCAATACATTAGGTGTAAAATATTAGAAGAAATGACAAAAAGATCAATTTTATTCCATTTTAAAACTATTAATGAATCTAATAACCAAAAGAATGCAACTGAAATACTACTACCAGTAATAGTAACCATCAAAGGAATGTAACTAAAAAGACAAATTATATGCCATTTGCCTTCGATGAACATAACAGAGAGAAACCGCTTTAACAATTATTTTATTAAATCTCAAAAATTTTCAACTTTACAAATAATCAAAGGATGCCACTCAAAAAAGTAGTCACATACTATTTTACCCCAATAATTATCTTATAATATAATAAATTATAATTCTTAATGCTGAGTAGAATGTGATAAGTGCTTTACCCAGTATGGTGAATAAATAGATGGAATTTTCCAGGAAGAAGTAAGAACCACACAAATATTGAGACCCTATTGACTCCTACTCTTATTTCTATAAATCTTCACTAGAAATGCTCATCATCTGGTTGTTTATTAAAGCATAAAAATGTGACGCAGGTCTAAACGTTTGACAACAACATGCTTTAAAAATTTAGATCTAGCCGAAGTATGGATTATTATGGAGTCATTACCAATGATGTTTCAAAAGATTACTTTATGACATGGGATATGTCCTGAATCTAATAAGCATCCAGAGTTTAACTCTAAATTTTGTTTTTAATTATACTTACATTTTGTAAGAAATAGACTGTAAGAGAGATAATAAAATGTTAACTGTGTTTATCTCTGAGTGGTAAGATTACATGTGAAGTTCTGTTTCTTTCTTAATATTTTCCAAATTCATTACAATCCAGTATATTACCTTTTTCTTTAAGAAAAAAAATCCTCTCTTTCTTCTCCCTTCCCAGCTCTTAATGATATTAATATAGTCTTGGACCACGTTCATTAAAATCCAGAAAAGGGAAGTAAGAGAGCTCCTCTCTGCCTCTCAGCAGCCTAACACCATTTATGGCAGTGAAGCCGAAGAGAAATGTATCTCCAGAAGAGGGTTAACAAAATGGGAGTCATCCTGAAGGGACTTAAAATTATGTGACATGAAGAATCTTACATAGGTAAGATGTGGAAGCCAGATTGGTTGCCCATAAATACCTGAAGGTTATCTCAAAACACAAGACAAAGACAAAGCCAGAAATCACAAATCACCAGAGTTTGGTGTAGTACAGAAAGACCTGTCTAATGATTGCAGGGACTTCTCTGAAGTAAAAGACCAGCTGCAGAGAGGAGGGATGCCTATCTTTAGGGCGAAGTCTGAATGATCCCTTGGTGGTTACATTGAGAGTATCTTGGTACCACTGGTCTCATTCAGACCAGTACTTTTGTTTTGTTTTTTTTGAGACAAGGTCTCACTATGTAGTTCAGGCTGGGCTTGAACTCACTAGGTAGCCCAGGCTGGTCACAAACTCTGAAGATCCTCTTGTCTCAGCCTCCAGAGTGCTGTCATTATGGGTGTGTGCCACTATGCCTGGCTGGGCCAATAATTTACACTTTGTCCATCGTAAAATGGGAAGGAGAGTCCTGGAGATACCTCTTCATATTTCTCTCTTCTTGCCAGCAGCTCCACTGTTTCAAGGGGAAGGCAACAAAACCACATGGGGCAGGGGGTATTTGTGGGTAAGATGGAGTGGGATAAGGCTTTGGAGTCAAGGAAATGGAAATGTATTAGTTAGAGCTTTTTTTATTGGAAGTGACACAAAGCCAACTAAAACTGTACTGTGCAAATCAGAAGTGAATTAGCCAAAAACCAAGGAAGCCAAAGTGAACAGAGCTGGGTGCAGCATCGCTGGAGCTAAGGACTCCGTTTCTATTTCCTTCCTTTGGTTCGGGAGCTGAGTCTGCCTACATCAGGGGATGGGCTTCTTCATGTGGAAGCAAGATGGTCTCTGACAGCTTATGTTGTCACTCAGCTCACACCAAGAGTGCCTTTCCATACAGCTGAGGTAACATCCTTGGGCAGACTTTCAGAACTGGCTAGGGTCATGTGACCTATCCCTAAACCAATCACAGAGTTGGGGCTCTGGTTAGTTAGGCTGAGTTATAATTACACTCTTGGAACTTGGATATGGTGGGAGGAGGTTAGTCTACTTGGCTCATATGGGTCACGCTGGCTATGAAAAAATGGAAATGTACTATGTCCACTATAGGATCATCTTGCTCCTGTTAACGGTATTTGTAAAGAAGCTTGTAATTGCTGCCAGAGAAATCTACTTCATGTCCTTACCATCTGGCAGTTCTACCTGTCTTCTAGCTTGAATGCTTCCTGCTTGTAGTTTCCACCCATCTTGTTCTGTTCCATCTTCAGGGTAGATGTAGATCAAAATCTTTTCCTCGCAGACACACTGTGAGGGTTAATTAGGTTTTCCAGAAACCATCTGTAAAGTGCCATGGGATCTTCAGCACCAGATGCTTTGTAAAGAAACACTACCATTAGAGTCAACTCTTCATTTTTTATGCTTAGTGGGGATGGGAGAAAAGGATGGATCAAAAGGAAGGAGATGGAAATCCGTAAGTTGTCCTAAGACTTAGTTTGACTGTGATCACTGTTCTCTTCCCTTTCCAACTATTTTGCCTTTGCCATTTACAAGGCCCAAGCTGCTCACAGGTTTAAGTGGGTTTGAATGTCCACGCCCTTCTCCAAATGGAACAGGCACCACTGGTGACAGGGAGGCAGTAGTGGTTAAATAGGTTGCATAATCCGAAGCAAACCAGGATCAGAGCCGGGAGGATTAGCAGCTGCCTCCGTCAATGGCTTTCCTTTTTTAGCTCGGGTTAATGAGCTATGAATGATATATAACTGTCTAGGCAGTATGTGGACGTCACAGTCTGGGCTCCTCTGTCCGCCTGCAAGACGCCTTTGTTAGGATGGTCAGGGACAAATGCTGGGAAGGATCTCGTAATCCGGTTTTAGGAAGTAAGGTGCAGGCTGGCGCTCAAGTCATACCTTAGGCAGGAGCCGGCCTGCAGAGAGGCTCTCGAGTACCCTCACTTGTGGGGGTCGCCCGGACCCATCATCAGCATGCAGGGGGTGGGGGGTAGAAGAGCCAAGGCAAGTTGCCATGGTTTTTCTAGCAAGTCTGCAATTTCAAGATAGAGTTTTGCATCCCTGACTCTTTTCTTTTTTAAAAAACATTTTCCCCAACTTTTAAATTAAAAATAAAGACCTAGAAAAGTCAAAAGAAAAGTGCAGTGCACACCCATAAGCTCTTCACCCGGATTCATCATTTCGGCACACTGGATTCACTCTCTTACTTGGTCTCTGGCTCTTTCTGTCTCTGTCTCTGTCTCTGCCTCTGTCTCTGTGTCTCTATCTCTGTCTCTGTCTCTATCTTCTCTCTCTTTGTATATGTGTATGTGAATCCATATGTATATGTGCATAATATACCTATATGCATTCACATTGATGGCTACCTATATTTTCCTTAAAGCATTTGATAGTAAACTGCAGGCCTCATAGTATTTTACTCCTAAATACTTCTTTATGGATCTTTTAAAAACAAGCTTAGAAGCACCAGACAATTATCACACTCAACACATATAGCATTTATACAATGCTAAAAGCTCACATTAAACCTATTTGAACATCTCATCATGTCATTAAACTGATCTTTTCCCTGTCCAACTCCTACTCTTCTGTCTATTGACATTTTTGAAGAGGGAAGATTTCAGCCCAGTTGCTCTGTAGACTGTCCCTTATTTTGGATTTTTTTTTTTTGGTCATTTCCTCATGGCCAGATTCAAGTTAAATGTCTGAATTATTTTCTGTGTGACCTTGAGTAAGTCACTTGATGATGCAGAGCCTTAATTTACCCATCATGCTGCATACCTCATGTTGTTATGAGAACCAACAGAGATAATAACTAAAGTTCTCAGCATGGCAACAGGCAAAAATAAGCACCTGAAAATTGCCTGCTTATGATTAGCATTATCATTGTTATTGCCATCCAGAGCCTGATAAATCTTATCTCCAAACAGTTTTTCATCTTCCTGGGAAATTTCCAGAGTCCCAACTCCAGTCTCCTAATCTGCAAATGGGGAATAACCCAAATTCTGAACAATTTACTGGGTTATTAAGAAAATCAAATTTTGAAAAATGTGATCTACAGCACAGTGCAAACTAGAACATGATACAATGATGTAGGGAGATGTTATTTTCTGTGTTTGCATACTTCAAAATCACTGTCTTGTGTAAAAGAAAAGACACCCAAGTGGGGGTTAAAATGAAATTACCATGTAACAAAAATTGTGTTTCTGTGTTTAACTACTGTGATAGCTTTCAGACTTTTTAAAAAAAGTCAGGAGAATCTAATTGTCAAATGAAACTCTTGGAGCCCCAAACCATCAAGCAGGTTAAAATACAGCCATTCCGAGTGAAGTCACGGGTAGAGATGGAGTACCTAAGGCCCCCCATGACAACCCCAGCACAGACCCCAGGTGCTGTGATGATCGGGCCATTCTTGGCATTGCTTCAGTCTCTTCTGGCATCTGCTCGTAGTGCCACACCATCATTTATTTTCTCATTCCTGGCCCACTTTAGCTAAGGAATGGTAATAGCTATAAACCCCAATGATGATTTACTCAGTGCATTATTAATCATTATTAATTGCTTATAAACATCCTTCCCTGGAAACAGCATTAAATGTTTTGTACTCAGCAAGGCAGACTGACAGAGCACATGAAGAGGCATCGGTAATGTTTCTGACAGAGCAGCTCACGCCAGAGCTTCCCAGCATGTCCTGCATGGCACATGTCCTGAGCTGGGGCTGGATGTCCCTGTTTGCTGAACCGGACGTACCTTAATCTACCGAACCTTATTCTTAAGGGGCGGGGCTTCATCTAACAACTCAGTCAGGTGTTTGCACCAGAGCATGGCCAAATAACAGGACAGAAAACTGACATGAACCCAGTTCCTATGGTGTGTCAGGTAGACACTGATTTCTCATTTAACCTTTACAATCAACCCCACCAGGTAGATAAGAAAATCATCACTTGGGTTACTTGTTCAAGATCACCCAGCCATGGCAGAATGGGATTAAAACCAGGATCCTTTAGACTCCAAAGACTGTTCATTCTCACAATGAAGAATATGAACTGGCCCTTTTTCTTTGGATTTCTGGTAGCACCATCTGTGCCACATGCCATCCATGGGTTACTGCTACAGTCACCCCCTTTGATCTTTCTAACAATCACATTAGCCAAAGTATTCATAGCCAATGCTGACATGTTACCTCCTAGATGAAAGTTATCATTCTGAGACTATCTGAACTCATGTAATCCTGACTATGAATGACCAAGCAACTACTCATTTTATTGATAAGGACAATGAGAAACTGAGAGGTTCAATGACATGTACAGAGGAGTGCTGCATAGCCAGTTGGTGGCAGGAGTGGGATTTGAACCCAAGGCATCTAACTCTAAGGTCTCGGCTCTTATGACTGTACTAAAGGTCAGCAAAGGCTAACTGCTAGCTCTAGTTTACAGACAAGGGAATTGAAAGTTTCAGAGCAGTGATCTGCTCAGGATCACATGATGTTGGTTACAGGAAAATATACCTGGGGTGGGGGCAAGGCAGTGTTGGGACAAAAGCCAAAACTTTTTCTATGAAATAAACATGGAATTCTCTTCTGCTGGTTGAAGCTGCCACAACACAGCAGGGTATGTCTAAGAGTAAATTCTATAGGTTTATTGAAGGCAACGCTAAGAATAGTTGACAAGAAGACAAAGTATGATAACTAGAACTGGACTAGTTATTTCCATACTTGGGGGTAGGAGAGGAGGAAAAATCTTGGCAGATCCTCCTCTGAGGGTCTGTGATCCCATCTTTAGGTCAATCCAAAGGTCTCAGGATTGTCAAGGTCCATGAAATTCACAGTCAGCCTTAAGAGTTGAGTTATATTTGAAACACTGTCTCTTGACCTTACCCAAGCTAAAAGCTTCATAAGAAGTCTTGCATGGGGGTACACTGGGGTTTTTAAAGGAGGAGGCTGGCTGGCTGATAGGATGAATGAGAGGTTTGGGACTTTCAGCAGGCAGTGAGAGAGAACTTACTTCCTTTGGACCCTCTTCCTCCATAGGCTATCTTTCTTATCAAAATGTGTACAAGAATATTCCTAGTTATCCTAAAGCAGAAATCACCCAACTCCCACCAACAGCACAGCAAACACTACATTATGATACAGTCAGACCATGCCATGTTCTACAGCAATGAGATTATCCACATTACTCTCTGTGCAGCACTGAACTCATTGACAAACGTGCTCTGCTAAGCTCCCATCACTGGCTGAGGTCAGGACTGCACCAGGTCAAAACAGAGCCACTCTGGAGTCAGGAAAGAAGAAATAATAGAAGCACGGATCCCAAAAGAATCTAGCTAAATCCAGTGAGTCAAATTAGAGACAAAAGTATGAAATGGCCTCTCCAGAAAAACAAATGGGGACAGACAATAAAAGGTTTTGGCCCCTGAGGGACACAGGAGAGTTGGCAAATCCTGATGCCCTTTGCCCAGTGTGCCTGTTGGGAGTGCAGGGAGGAGGTAGGTGACGTGCCTGTTTTTAGAAGGGAAAAATCTGTCTCTAGGAAAAGTTTCCAAGTTTCAAAGGCCCACACTCTAAACATTAATCCGATTACTTTGTAGGCTGCATCTGCCTGCATGTCATGACTCTGGGAGGGAAGCTCTGAGAATTGATGAGTGCAGACTTTCCATGGCCTCATGTGATTCCTGAGGTCCACACGGCCAGGCTAGGTTTTACACTGTGTAACCTTAAGAGCCCACTCGCCAAGTCGACAGTGGGGTGGTACCCCTGGAGTTGTATATACACGTGACGTCCTGCCTGGGCAACCAGGCCTTCCCTCGCTGGTCACCGTCTCTCTAGCCTCTTCCTACACTGTTCTCCCACTCTGCACGCTGGTTTCCTTTCAGTCCCTTATTGCTGTGGAGGTGGATTGAAAACTACTCCAAGTGTTGGACATTCTTCCTTACAGAGATGGAGCCCACGTTCCCTCCTTTTGAACCTAGGTAGGCTTTATTATGGCTTGTGTCTAGATATCCCTCCCCCTCAAAGCCTCATGCAGTCATAGGTGGGGCTTTTTCAAAGGTGGCTGGATCAGGAATGTTTAATGCTGGATTAAGGGTATGTGATTACTAAATCAGTGTGCTGATTAGTTTCACACCTGCCCTAAGCCCAGTAGCCTAGACAGAATATAAAATGGTCAGAGAATCTGCTAAGTTTCCTTGTATTTGCTTATTTGTGGCTTTGGCTGTCTTCTGTCTGCCACGAACTGTTTGTCCTCTGTGAATCCCCTCTGCCATGCTACCCTGCCTTGGGGTCAGCCAACTATGGACTGAAACCTCTGCAAACTATAAGCCAAATAACCTTTTCTTTTTAACTTTGGGTTAGGGTATTTTGTCTTACCAACTGGAAAAGAAACTAAGGCTTCATGACCATTCTGACCAATAGCTTCAGTAGAACTGTCTTCGTCCCACATTCTTGGAATACTCTCTTGAGCTAACCATGCTGGGGCAGCCACACATGGGCTGACACATTCAGCTGGGCCCTACCTCCCTACCATCTGCACCAAGACACCACACATGGGAATGATGCCAGCTTGACCCCTGGAGACCAGCTCACTTGCCAACTGAATACCCTGAGCCTCAGCCAGTGCCACATGGAACAGATGCCCAGGCAACCACTGCCCACACTTCTGACCCACAAAACTGTAAGACTGATAAAGTGGTTTTTTGGGATACAAAGTTTTATCAGGGGTTTCTAGGTAGCAACAAGTTATAGGAGCACTGGCAGTGCTCTCTCTTACTGCAAGACACGGGTTTGCTGTTTCACTTTTCAGAGACGCCTTTTCCTCTCCTCTTATCCACTCAGTGTCTATCAGTGCTCCGCCCACACTTGGCTTCCTCCATCCAGCCTCCTGTGGGGGACTCTTCTGGTGCTGTAGCCTCTTTTTCATTGTGCCTGTCAAAGCTAAATATTTGTCATACAGAAGTTTATGATTGCTTCATAAATGTCTGTTTCTCATACCTCACCATAAGCAGGGATCACAATATCCCTGGTTCCTAGCACAGCACCTGGCACATAATATACACCAGCAAATACTTTTGAATTAATGCACACATGCATAGATTTGTGATTCAAGTGTTTTCTGTAGAGCTATCCCAGGCACTGCTGTGTGCCCAGAGATGAAGCCATGGGGATCTAGAAGGCACGCCTTCACAGCTGTAAGCAGCACTCCTTTTGTTTGTCTCTTATATTGGTGTTCTTCATAGGATACCTTTGGGAAAAATATTCCATCCACTGAAAGCAATGTGTTTGGAAATCACAATATGAGACTATACCCTCCTGAGCTATCCCTTGCTCCCTCCAATCTCTCTTCTTCCATCACAAAAACTTCCACAGAAATAAGGCCTGCTGGGGATTAAAAATAGAAACTTCTCACCCTCCCTCTGTCCCTCTATTTCCTTTCCTTCCCACCACCCTATAATTTTCAGTAAAAAAGGAAGCTGTCTGAATGTGCTCTGTGGAGAAGACACAGTCTTCCTGACAGATAAAAACACCACACCAGACTCCAGGGCAGCAGTTTGCTGCCCTCCCTGAGTGAGTGGGGCTCAATAGTATGCACATGTGCATACACACACACACACACACACACACACACACACACACACACACTGGGTGCCCTGTTCATTCAGGCTTCCATGTAGAACTCAGGCCATGGGTGTGAACCTGTGGGGACCTTCCTAGGGTACAGCCAATAGGACCTCCTTCCATGTGGATCCCTGGGGGCTTCTATGGGACTTGGATACCAGGGAGGGAGGAGGTGCAAGTCACACTGCTGTTCTACCTGGGGGAGGCTGGTGACAGCCTGGTGTGCTTTATCAGAAGCACAAGATGTGTGTGTGTGTGTGTGTGTGTGTGTGTGTGTGAGAGAGAGAGAGAGAGAGACAGAGACAGAGAGAGACAGAGACAGAAAGACAGAGAAGGAGGGAGAAGGACAAGGACAAGGAGAGAGAGAACAGGAGATAGGCAAGGCAAAATATGCTAAGTTATGAGATGTGTGTACAGCCAGTAAACACAGCATATTTATGAATGAAGCAAGACACGCTGTGGTACAGTAGAAACACAAACTCTCAATGCTTAAATATTTTATGTTTAATTCTCAAGTCTACCCCATAGTTGCTACACGACATTGAGCAGATGGCTGCATTTCTCCTAGCTTCAATTTACTTATTTACTAAACAGGGATAATGATTTTCACCTGTGAGCACTTTTGTTGCATTAGGTAAGTTTACTTGATACCAACATATACTAAGCAATTAATAAAGGACCTTCGTTGTTATGTGGCAGATCATTTTGGTGATGTTCAGAAACCTTCAATATGATATAAAAATGATAATGGAAAAAAGCCTTCCATTAAGGCTAAAATTTATGATGTTAAAATCTAGCAGATTAGATCTTCTGCTCTGCGAACTTTGACATAGAAAAAAATTAGATTTGGAAGGTTGGTAAAGTCACAAAACAAAGTCTTCAAATGACTGAGCCATAATTTGTAAAAAAGTGGGATCACCAACCAGGGCAGACAACAGTATGGAGGGGAAAAGTAGGGAGCCAACAGCAGGAAAAAAGCATGGCAGAGATGAACCAGTGCATGTTGACCATAACCATTAATGTAGATGGCCTCAATTCACCAATAAAAAGAAACACAGACAAAGTGGATCAACAAACAAGATCCATCAATATGCGGTATACAAGAAATACATTAACTTGAAAGGAAATTCATAGATTAAAAGTCAAAAGAGAGAAAATAATGCTCCATGTGACAAGGAACCCGAAAAAAGCAGGGTGTTATGGTTGATACATTGTGTCAACTTGAGTAGTTTAGCAGTTTAACTGAGAGAGTCAGCAGGGAGCCAGGGTTCTTACTTTGTAAATATCCTCATCCTGTACAAAGGAGGGCAAGGACATTTCATGAGTGTTAGACCCATCCTGAAAGGGGGGTGTTACACCCGCCCTAAAGGGGGTGTGGCTTGTGTACAACATAAGGGAGGAGAAGAGGTTTGTTTCCCCCTTTTCTCTCTTTTTGCTCTGGCTGTTGCTTTGAAGTGTTGCCCCTGTGCCATGCCACCCTGCCTTGGAGCCAGCTGATTATGGACTGAAATCTCCAGAAACTGTAAGCTAAATAAACCTTTCCTTGCTTCACTTTGGGTGTCAGGTGTTTTGTCCCAGCCATGAGAGAAAAGTAACCAAGACACAGGGCCAGCTTGCCCATCAACTGCAGAATGGATAAGAAAGATACAGCACTTTTATACAATGGAAAGCTACTCAGCTATAAAGAAGGATAATCATGAAGTTCTTCTAGGTAAATGGATGCAACTTGTGACCATGCACTTGGGTGAAATGGTTTGGACTCCCATAGGTGAACATCATGTTGTCTCCTTAGTATAAAAAACTGAAGGAGTTAGTGGGATCCAAAATGTGCAATAGATATTATGAAAGCGAAAGGGGAGGAAGCATCTAAAAAGAGAAGGTGGTAACCATTGTTAATTCCCTATTATTTTCTTTTAAAGTCTTGTATCATTTTCATTGTTTTCTTTTGATTGGTTTTATTCTGTTTTATTTGGTTTGATTTTATTATATCTGATGGCATGGGCAGTTATTTTGAAGATAACACGATATATTATGGTAGCCATTGTTGACTTCCTATTATCTTGTTTTGAAGTCCTGTATCACTTTCACTGTTTTATTTTGATTGGTTTTATTCTGTTCTGTTTTATTTTATTTTATTTTATTAGGTCTGATGGTATGGGCAGCTATTTTGAAGATAACAAGAGGCATTATGGTAACCATTGTTGATTTCCTATTATCTTGTTTTGAAGTCCTGTATCGTTTTCACTGTTTTGTTTTGATTGGCTTTATTCTATTTTATTTTGTTTGGTTTTATGCTCTTAAAAATAAAAAAAATTTAAAACAAAGAAAAATGTTTTGATAAAAGGAAGAATGAGTGAGGTTACATCGATGTGTTGGAATGTCCTGTTGAGGAAGGAGAATGTTTAGATACATGGCAAGCAAGATCAGATGCCTATGGTCCTTCTGCCTCCTTATTCTTTGGAGTTTATGCTGTGTTATTCCTCTGCGAAGCTCAGGCAAAAGAGAAAGGGATGAGTAGAGAGAGATGGTTGTCAAAGACATGTATCCCCTAATTTTTTTCATGTGACCAGGACTGCTCAGGACAGCTGCTATCACCGGTTTCCCAGTTTCCCCATAGCCCTGTAACTCTAGGTTCAGAGGCTGTAGGTCAAAAGTGCACAGGTTCAGAGTGCTTTGCCCTACAGTCTGTGTGTGTGTGTGTGTGTGTGTGTGTGTGTGCATGTGTGTCTGTATAACTGGTACTGTGAGACCCCACGTGCACTAATTTTCTTGATGAGTCTTCTAGCAACTCCTAAACAGCTCATGTTAGTTCTTTTCTCTCTCCCTCTCTCTCCCTATCTCTCCACCCCATGCCCTGCCATTTTTCTCAGCTGTGTATTTTTGTCTGAAGACTGAAGTCAATGCAAGAAAGATGATATTCATGGGAAACAAGTATAGGAATTTATTTCAGAAGAGAATATGGCATGGATGATGGGAGAAATTGTGCAGAAATTACCAGAAAGAGCACTCTCACCATATACCATGACCACGTGCACATTCTGGCAGACCAGTTGCACAACACTGAACTTAGATTGGCCTGTCTCCTTTCCTGGTTTCACATACATACCAGACTCCCCAATACTGACACCCATCATGAATTCTGATCACCCTCAAATCTTCATCAAGTTCTCTTTGCCACAACTTACACAGAACTCTGTCATCCAGCAGCTTTCAATGTAATAATTATTCATTCTTTCAGCAAATATTTGTTAGTTGGAGCTTTTTTAAAAAACCATAGTGGGTAGCCTTCTAAGGTAGTAGCTTCTCTATCACTGAGAGACTAGTAGATGCTTAAGAATGGCATACATGAGATGCTTGTGTGCTAAACTGAATTACTTTCATGAAGTCTACAAATGTTTTCTACACTGCCTTGGGTATAAGACAGACCTGGCTAGGGCTGTGGATATAGCTCAGCGGCACAAGTGGTTGCCTGGCACAGGCAAGGTCCTGAGTTTGATTCCTGGTTAAAAAAGAAAACCTGGCTGACAGGAATTTACAAAGCAAAACCAAAGATGGAATAAAAATACATGATATAGACTTTACATTATATACATCTCAAGAGTATGTCTCTTTTGTTGGAGAATGGTATAAGGAGAATTAGGAGGAGGAAAAAGACAATCAGCTTTAAGGCAGATTTCTCCCCTAACTCCCTGCTAACGTGGGTTGAGAGATGACATTATATTTGCTCTTGCGCATTACTGAAAGCTTCTCTTTTCTCCACTGAAGGGTCTAGATATGCATTTTGCACCTTGACTTAATAACCTTTTACTCTGGGTGATCATATGCTGTAAAGACAAAATTCAGGCCAAGAAAACCAAGATAGAAAGCCAAGACAGAGAACTGAAAGCTGATTTATATTAACAGTAGAAGATGAGTCTTTTCAATACCTAGAGTACTTATGTTGTCACATCAAGGGAGTTCAGTCTAGAATCTTATACAGCTGAGAAGCCAAACAAAAGACAAGAAGCTTGCTTAGTGAGCCGGGGCATGAGGAAGTGAATCAGATGCTTTCTGAAGTGATTTGGAGTGAGCAATAGAAAGCTACTTTTTTCCACTCCAGGAAACAATTCTTTCCAGTGCAGATCCTGTTTCAGGGCTCTTGGATGGGCACCAGTGGTTGGTACTATTTCCAGGTGACTTCTAGAGAGACCCATGAAGTTAGCTCACTTCAGTTATAAAGAGTTCTTGCTTCTATGCACCTGTTTAAGATCAACTTCAAGCAATTTCTGCCCTACTGTGCAGCTGGAACCTGGTATTGGGTCGTTTTTCATCAATGAAATCTTTGCATCAATTGTCAAATCTTAAGAAGTCAGTAACTAGTGAAAATGATTAATTCAATACCCCCTTTAACCAAGGTATATGCAGCAACCCTGGTGAGAGAAGCAGATTCACCCAAGTATCAAGGCCAGGAATGAAACCCAGACATTCACCCAAGCTGCTCTCAGAACTTCTCCCTCATGTTCCACACCATCAGCAATGCACCACTTTGAACATCGGTACTCTCTAGGGCCCCAGTTTTGCCACCCAAGGCCTCTCACTCCCAGTCAAGTTCCCCAACCATTTCAGTACCTTGGACAGCAGGAACCGCACAGACTCCTTCCTCCAGGGACACTTCCCCGCGACTGCCTATTCTAAAACCAGAAAATGTGAGAAAAATCATTACTCTAAGCGATGAGCCGATTTGTGCAGCTGATTACCAAGCAAGTCTGTCTTGTTCATTTTCCAAGCACTGATAGTCCAGTTGGGAAAGACTGAGCACAAGAGCCTGAATACTTAAGCAAGATCTTCAAACCAGGTTTGGAGAGAAAAGGCTGATTTCCTATAGTAGAAGGCCCGTGCTGGCTCCTACAGGCATGAAATGATGCCAGCTTCCGTGGGCTCTTCTGGCTAAAGGTCGAGGACTTTCCTCTGCTTTGGTAGAGGAAGTTCTCACTGTATCAGAGAGGGTTCTGGGCATTGGTCACTTCTTTTATTCTGACTATTCTATTTTCATTCCTATGTTTAAGTATGAATGGGGAAGAACGAATGGAGAAGGAAACACTGAAAGGGAAAATAGAATAGAGGTGTGCTTTCATATATTTATTTATTTATGCTTTGGTTACAACTTAGAAGTTTGTCATTATAACTTCATAAATTATAGAAAGACATTTTCTTTTTTGGGTATATTTTATTAGTTTTTATAAAACATTAGATTCTGATGTGTAAAATGTCATTTTCAATAGTTCCCTTGAATGCATTGCTCCTCTTAATCACTAAATTTGTGATGAACTTTCAATAAAAATTTGATAATAAAAATTACACAATAGAACAAAACTGCTTAGTTGTTATAAATGATGGTTTATCATTTTGAGTTTTAAAGTATTAATGAAGTACAGCTTCCTTGAAAATTCTGAATTTTTATCAAGATTCCATCTCACAAAATTGTTTTCTGAAGCAATAACTTTCCTTGGATATTTGTAATTATTCTCCCTGGTGTACTGCCACTAGGTTTACTATCCTACCAGGTTGACAGAACCCAAGTGAGTCAATGATTAGGTCTGAACCCCCATACTTCACTGATCATGGAAACACACTTATTAAATCTCTGCACTATTCTAAGCTCTTTATGTTGCTTTATTCTTTCCAACAAACCTGTTAGATAAGGGCTACCATTGCCTTCATTTTATTGACTAAGGCACAAAGAAGTTAAATAACTTGCCTAACCATCTCCTTATGCATCATTGTACACTGGTGCTAAAAAGCTTACACTATCTTGCTTATCATAGTCACATCTGTTGACCTTCATGTGTCATCCTTTGTAATACATGTTCCAAGAATTGCCATGGTAGAAAGAACACATACATTACCACAAATTTTCCCTACACATTATCACATTAATTTACTTTTAAAAACTAGCATCAATCTGAAACAATAGTGTAGAAATGCTGTGCCATTGTTTCAGACCACACAGGAGACAAATGGACACACACACACACACACACACCCTGGGAGGTTGAGTTTCTATTTGGAGAACTTGCTGAAGCAGAAGATTGGTTACACAAGTGACAATAACTGTGCATGCCTTTTTGTGGAAGTCAGAGGAAGCACAGAGATGAGAAGGTTTACAGGCATGGTACTCCTGTGCTGAACACCCCACGTTCACTCTATGAGAGAGTCCTTCAGTCTGGCTGGACTCCATCCCTGGAACTGGAGCTGTAGTGTTGCAGCCAGGACAGCTTCTAAATGGGCCAGTCCTTGCTGCCCTGTGCCTCCTTGGGTCCTTTCTCTTGAAGTTTCTCTCACCTGCATTGAGGAGGGAGGATCAACCCTTCTCTGTGCCTCCCGCCATGATGCTTTCACAGCCAATTACAGTTCTATTCCATTCCCAGCAAGGGAGCTGGCAGCTTTGGGTCTCCCCAGCAGGACTGGCTGGCTGCAATTAATGTCTCTTCTAGAGCCTGATTAGCTTAGGACAGGCCAGGATACTTATTCTACCCCAATGCCACATTTAGATTAGGAAATGGGGGTTTCCCATCTTGTTGCCTCTATTCAGAGTCCTCGGTTAATTCAGACATGTTAAGCTTTGCCTGTAGCTCTTGGTAGTAGAACTGGATCACAGAGCCAAGAGGTCATCGCTCAACCGGGCAGTCCCAAGAACACGGGGAGAGAGGACTTCTTGACTCCTTTATTCTCCAAATTCCAGGTCACTGGGATAAACTGAAGGCCTACTTTAGCAGGCACAGGGTAAATGTTGGGGATTAAACTGAAACCACAGACAGCGTTTAGTGTTATGTTGGAGCTTTGGCTGTGTGCATAAGAATGATTCATTTAATAAAAGGGAAAGTTCAAGTGAGAGGAAAGGAGGAGAGAAGGAAATTAATAGAAATGGAATGTTTACTATATGGCAAGTGTTTTATATATATTATAGCAAGGAACCCTTTAAAGAAATCCACACTTTTATAAATGATAGAACTAAAGCTAGGATTGAGGAAACTGTCCAAAGCCACAAAATGAGTGTAGCAGATTGATTGTCTTAATTGACCTAGATCCTTGGGCAGCCCTGCTACTACTTCCTTTTGTTGACAGCTACTCACACTTATCCGGAGTAGATGCATGATTTGCTTGGCCAGTGGGAGCTCAGCAAGCTTGATGCAAGAAACATCTTAACATGCTCCTGCATTGGGACTTGCCTTCTCTTGCTGGTGATAAGTCTTCTGTCATTGTGTGAACAAGCCTGGACAATCCTACTAGCTAGGAGACATGCGAAGCAGAGCTGGGTCATCCCACCCCAAATTTTAGCCAATTTGCAGTTACCTGAGTGAATTCAGCTACGATCAACCAAACCTAGTCCGCAGAAACTCAGCCAACTTGTAGACTTGTGAAAAATAATAAGTGGCTGTTATTGTAAACCCTTAATTTGAGGTATTTATGCAGGAGCACAGTTAGCAGCCTGAGTTAACTGACACAGCTAGTAAATAATGGCAGTGCTAGAAGTTACCTGCTCTTAAAGTTAGTACATTGTTCTCCATTCATCAGGAAAAGATAGAAAAAGGCTGAAGTTGCAGCAGGGGAAATACAGGTCACATTAAGGTACTTTTTTTCCCTATAAAGTCTCCTGGTCACACAGAGTCATACTGAAGAAGTGCAAGGAACTTTCATATCTAGCCTCTTAAAGGGCAGTTGTGAGCAACGCTCTAGGTAACAGGTCTTAAATGTTCAGTCCCAGTTCGATTAGCTGGATAGTTTGCCATCTTAGCATCCAACTATGCTGATTCTCTTGACAGGAATTCCCCAAGTCAACCCTAACATCCATCAGTCCCTCATAGAAGAAAACGCACACAGGTTAAGAACTTGCCTGTTCCCCTGGCTAAGTACTTCTTGGTTCTTCCATGGCTGAGGAATTCTCCCAGGACTGGGTTGGTCATATTGGTTGCACTACTATTCATTCCTGCTTTATAGTAGTCCTGCAGCTACTCTCCTACTTCTTCCCTATAGTTTAAAGAAAACTAGAAAGGAACAGACTGTCAGCCTTTCCTGAGCCTCTCTTCTGAGGGTTATAGCCTTGGTGCTGTTGACCATTGCTCACAAAAATATGGAGAAAGGACAAGACCTTGAATATGAAATAATAGCACCAGATACTGACTCTAATTTCATGGGTGGAATTGGTGTCATCCTTCTGAAGGCCAATTTGTCAACAGGTATCAACAGCCATAAGAATATATGTACCCTTCAAATTAATGATGTCATTCCACGACTGTCTTCTAAGGACATTCATGGATAGGATCCATGAAATCATGGGTCGCCATGAGAATTTTTTCATAACAAAGTACGAATGGAAAAGTACATGTTTATTTCTATAGGCTGTTTATTATGTTTCTGATTGGGGGGAATTACATGTGTGGGAGGGGCTGTAATTATGAGAAAAAATTAATTTTTAATCAATGTCTCCATAGTTTTAAAATATTGCTTTTACCACCACCACCCAGGCTCTAGGAATGTACATGCTTGACTACCTTGGATGTTGATGGAAAATTTATCATAAAAACCTAAAATTCTGGTACAGATTTACAAAATGAGGCTGAAATGATCAACAACATGAGAATAGGATCTAAAAATAGGACTTCTCAATGTGGATGGATGATGGCTGAGAGGAAAAACAAATAAAGCTTTAAACAATCCTGAAGCATAAGAAAAGGAAGAATGTAGATTTGGGTCAGCAAATCCCAGAAAAAGTCTCAAATGCTTGCTTAATTGCCTCATCATCTGACAGAGATTAAAAGCAAATAAAAAGTAAGTAGTATTTTAGATAGTCACTTTTTTTTTTTTGAGACAGAGCCTCTCTTCATAGCCCAGACTGTCCTTGAACCTGTGGTCCTCACACCTCAGCACCCCCACCCAGCGTTGGGATTATATGTGTTGCCACCATTCCCAGCATCAGAAATAATATTTTATATACCAGGCCGTAGTTAATTGAAATGCAAGCTAAAGACTGTGAGTAACACCGAGACTCTGGGTGGGTTTAGGAGTACATGTCCCCTTGTGTGACTGTCTCGTGGGCCAGGGCCATCTGGAGTTCTCAAACCCGGGTTTGAGCACCAGCACTCTCTCTAGTGCTGCTGAATGACTCTAAAAGGAAATGGTGGCCAACGCTCTTGGTTCTCAGAAGGGAAATCTGCTGGTTTGTAAAGATCCTCCCACCCCTGAGTATAGATGCTCGCGCTCATCCATCTGTATTGATTTTGTCCCACACTGGTTTTTATCTGTGATCTGAAAGGGAACTGGGAGACGCTAGTGAGCAAGGGGGACTCCTGGGCTCCTTCCATCTGTCAGAGCTGGCAGCAGGCAATCTGGTGCTGGGGGATGGGAAGGGGGACTTTGAAGTCTCCCACCCCCAATACCTTCCAGTTCCAGAAGTAAGGAATACAGGATTCTTTGAAACAGAAAATAAAATTGCCAATGTGACAGAAGCCACAGCCACTTGGAGCAACTTAGCAGAATCTTGGAGCCAACAGACTAGAGTCTATTCACACGCCAGAGTCATTCAAATTCAACTTAGCATGCTTTTTCCTGACAGGGAGCTGGAGCCAAGATTTCAGGAATAGTACGCTTCCTTAAGAGGTGTGAAAAGAAATGGGCTGGGTTTACAGCAGACACTGGCATGGGTGTCCCCTGCCCGCAGGCACAAGGGACCCACTCTCATGGAGCTCTGAAGTTGGGGGCTAGGGTTAGGTCTGCATCTTTTCCTATTTCAGTGCTGCTTCTTTGTATCAGTCCAGGAAAGACAGCGTCCTCTC